>PVIH01003024.1:0-96443 GCA_004025045.1 Sigmodon hispidus | reverse complement strand
TTTCACAAGCCTGGGCACACATGGTGAGGTACTGGTCTACAGTGTTCCCAGACTAACTGAAACATAACTCAAAACTTGCCTTTGGGCCTTTTATTTCAGGATTGGTTCTGAAAGTTGGAAACAGATTGGTCACACCCCACTCTTTATCTCTCCATCCCCCACCTCTCTGTTATTTTGAGACACGGTCCTAGTATGTAGCCCTGACTAACCTGGAACTATCTATGAAGACTAGCCTAGCCTGGAACTTCCAGGGATCCTCCTGCCTCTGCCTCTTAGGTGCTGGGATTACAGGTTGGTGCCTAGCACCATGCCTGGATCTAAGTGCCCCCCCTTTTTCCTGTGCTATGCTGGGCTCAAACTGGTGAGTGCTCAGAGAGCCTTCTACCACTGACACCCCCCACCCCCCCCACCCCCGCTCCGCCCTTTTCCGTAGATACAGAAGGGATTCAAATTGACCCTTTTGTTGAATTGAGCACACACACAAATTAAAGAAACTTTTTCAAAGTTAAATAATGGCCAAGAGTCTAAAAGATTGAAATGGGGAAGAGAAAGGAAGAACCAGAGGCCATCACTTCCAGGCCCTCTGCACTTTGGGTGGAACAAGAAACTGGCCCGAGCTGGCCTGCACCATTGGTGATTGCCTTAGATACAGAAGATGAACTCACACATCTGTAGAAATTAGCTCTGGAAGAGCTTAATTTAATATGAAAACAGAAGATATCCACCAATTACCAAAGTCAGAACTTTATAGTGAGCAAAATTTTAAATTATTCCCTAAATCATTAAATGATTTGAGAAGCACATTTGGGGTTTTTCTTCCAGGCTGGTCTTTATGTAACCATCATTTCTGTGTCAAAGTGATCTGTTCAGAATACCCTCTCCCCTCCTCTCCTGTTTTCAGGTAATTATGTTGTCAGGACGAGAGCGAAACCTTTTGAAAACATTGCTTTCAAGTTGCCAGAAGCAGAGCATTTATAACTGGCTGCAATTTGCAAACAGTTTGAGAGTCTGATAAGTTTTTAACAGGACCATGTTGAGTTCAGAGAACCTGATTTCTTTGAAGGAAACAAAAGGAGAACAAGAAAGAAAGAAACCTGCTGTTCTGTCTCTCCGCAGCAGCAGAAGAACCTGGGCTACAGGCCAGCAGTTCCCTGACTGGGAGTCTGGGCTAAGCTCCTGGACAGAGGGCTATAAAAGACTTAATAAGAGCTCCCAGGGCAGGTGAAAAACTAGGGCTCTGGGAGCCCGAGGCTGTTAACTAGGGCTGCAAGGGTGAGACAGGTACCCAGTGAGAGCTCCAGAGTGTGTGTGTGTGTGTGTGTGTGTGTGTGTGTGTGTGTGTGTGTGTGTAGGGGGGTGTATGTGTAGGTCACTAATTAGGTTAGGCTGGCAGGCCCAGGACTCCTGTCTCCACCTCCCCCGCACTGGGGTTACAAGCATGCATTGCAGTGTTGGTCTTTTACAAGGGTGTGGGGAGTCTGGGGAGATGGCTCAGTAGTTAAGAATGGGTGAGGGGACCCTAATTTAGATCCCCATGCTTGTGTAACAAGTGCTTTACCCACTGAACTGTCTCCATAGTCCCTTCTTCCTGAATCCTTTACTCTGAGTTTACTTTAAGATTCTAATAAGAAATAGGATAAAACAGCTCCACAAGGTCTGATTCTCCTTTACCTCATTTTGTCCTCTTGACTAAATGACTGACTAGGTTAAATGAAAGAAGCCCTGCTGTGGGCAACACAATAAGTATGCCAAGTTTAAATCTGGGTTCTGTCCCACTGACCTCAGCCACAGGGCACATTTTCACCATTCAACTTCAGTAGATGCTTCATTTACTAAACATGGGACAGAGCCAGTCACAAGACAGAACACACAGCCTATAGCGACACACATGCAAAAGGTTTTATCTTGGGGTTTCTGTTGCTGTGATGAAACACCATGGCCCAAAGCTACTCACACTTCTATGTATCAGTTCATCTCTGAAGGAAGTCAGGACAGGAACTCAGACAGGACAGGAACCTGGAGGCAGGAGCTGATGCAGAGGCCTTGGAGGGTGCTGTGGGTTCTCCACAGCTTGCTCAGTCTGCTTTGTGCATATGCATATATATGTATCTATACCCTAGGGGTGGCATCACCCACAATGGGCAGGGCCTTCCAAGACTATAACCTTATGATAATGGACGTAATGGATGCATTTTCTCAGTTGAGGTTCCCTCCCCTCAGATGACTATTTCTTGGGTCAAGTTAACACAAAACTAACCAGCACAGACCCTTATGCAAAATAGGTGTTCTGTAATCTCCTTCCTAGCTGATCTAAAACAAGTATTTAAAGGGACCCCCTGTGGTGAACCCCCTGTGTTTGCAGGACACCTTGAGGACTCAGAACTCAGATTGATGACCCTGTCCTAAGAGGAAAGTGAAGAGTGTGTGGGTGGTTAGTGGAAGAAACTTGGAAGTCAGCCAGTGACACTGGACCAGTGGTTTCCCTCAGAACATTTGCTGAGAGTGACAAAACTTCCAAAGGATGTCCATTCTTGCTTCCTGCAGAATTCTGCATGTTTGGAGTTAAATTACTGGAGCCCACTGGGCTTTCAAGCCCCTAGGCTCAGATGGTGGATTCTCCTGTAACTTCTGGGCCGAGTGCATCTTTTAGCTTATGTATATTTCATGTTTCTTGCTCATAGTATAAAGATAGGAAAGATTCATCTTTAAATGTGGAGAGATGTCTACAAACACAGCATCAAATGTTAAGCTTTGTGCAAGTTGAACTTTGGACAAATGAAAAATGTGAAGATCCATTTTGAATTCTTTTGGTTTCAGAGTTAAGTACATAGGCAGGTGGGGGTCTGGCTGAGTCTTGCTCCCTAAGCCGTCACAAAACATGTGCCTCAGGAAAAGTCCTTCCTGAGCCTCCTCTTCTCAGACATCCTGTTCTATCTGGTTGATATTACTCTCCACTGGCATGTTCCTCCCAAATGGCAGAAGAATAACTGCTCATTCAGAAGGCCATGCCACCTGTAATTCGGCGTGAGGATTAATCAGGTACAGGGGTGGGCTCTTCAGTGAGCTCAGTGACTACACCCATTTAGTGGGGTCCGGGTACAAGATTCCCATAGGAGCGTCACATGCAGACATCTGCAGGTTTAAAGCAGCAAGAGAGATGGGGTGTGTGCAAGAGATTTGAGAAGAACCAATTGCCCTACAGGTGCTTCCTCTTCTCTCTATCCTCTTGGAAATCAAATTCACTCTCTGAAACTGACTTCAGCTGGAAGCCGATCAGATTAAGGCAACGGGTGCCTCGGCAAAAGATTAATAGCTAGAAACATTTTAATGTAGGGCCTTGAGGTCCTCATTTAATCTATAAACATTGACCCCACCACTCCATAATATCCACAGACTCATTTATGCAATCACTCAGCCATAAACAATTTATTTGCTTGATAAAATGCTGTCTGCTGTTCTCTAGGAGAATAAGGGGGTGAGTAGGGTGACAGCCTCTACTCTTTCCTGTCTGACTTCCCTGGCCCTTCTCTGAGCATCATCCACTGCACCAGTCAGGTTTCCCTGTAGCCTTTTGTGAATGCGCTCTGGATCTCTCCATATAGTAGGGTACCCTTGCCCTACTTAGGACTTCCACAACCTGTAAACATCACTGGGGAGGGACCATTTAGATCCCATCAGAGACCACACTTGTTTTCTTAGGCATCTTATCACTTAAGAACATATAGCTTACAATACAAACCAGAACACTTTGCAAATGAAGTGGAGAAGGGCATTAGTAATGAAGCCTGGACAACAGGCAGGGATTGGAACTGAGCCTGCAAATGTTGACATAAGGTTCTGTTTGTCACCTGTACTTGATCAAAGCGTCTCTGATGGTAAGGATGGCCCTGTTAAAACTCTTTGGCCTTTGTGATGACAAATAGTTCATTGGGTTTGGAATAGATAAAACAGGTAGGCTTTCTCCAGGGACCATGCTGGTAAGCAATCAGAAAAGTTAACAGTTCACAGGTACTGAATTTGGCATTTCAGTCATTGTGTGGTCCTCACAGTCACTCTGCAGTGTGCTATTATTTTCCCTATTTGTTTTCACAGACTGGGTCTTTCTACTTCACCCTAGATTGGCCTAGAACTCACAATGCTCCCACCTTAGACTTCTGGGTGCTACAGGTGTATAGCCAGCTTCTCTATTGTTTTCAAAATTGTGTGTGCGTGTGTGTTTACATGTGGTTGGGGTTACAAAGGCCAATGCTGAGCATTTTCTGCAGTCACTTTCCACCTTAGGGTAGACCTCTTCCTCAACCTGGGCTCACTGATTGGGCTAGACTAACTAGCCAGCCCCAGGGACTCCTGTTTCTGCCTCATAGGCACTTAGATCACAGACCTGTGCCACTGCACTGGACTCTTCATATGGGCACTGGGAGTCTGGCTCAAGTTGTGATGCTTGTTAGGTGAGCACTCTGAGGACTGAGCCTCAGCTCTGCTCTTCACACCCTGGAGGTCTGAGTAATTCACCTGAGGGCAAATGTTAAACCACTGAGCTTCAGACACAAACCATGCCTCTAAGAACGGTTCAGAGAAAGAGGCCTTGCTTATGTAACCCCAAATATTTTCCCCTGTGTCTCTCAGGAAGGAATTATTTCCAACAAGAATATCAAACATGTGACTATGTATGATGACAGAATGCCCAACAAAAGTGCTTGGGGGCACACAGTGAGGGGCCAGGCACACCAGGGGTGGGGGGGACCAGGCACACCGGGGTGGGGGAACACTTAAGGTGCATATGATGTGGAAGGAAAAGACCACTATGGGAGGTGGAAGGTTACTAGGGGGAGGTCAGAGAGGACAGGCAGAGAATCATTAAAAACACATTTTATTTGAAAATCTCACAAAGAAACCTAACATTGTCTAAGTTAATTTAAAATTTTAAAATAAAAGTGATTCCTTAAAAATATTTTTAGATAAGTTTATTTTATGTGTATCAGTGTTTTTGTTGCTGTTTTCTCTTTTTGTTTGTTTGTTTTTTGAGACAAGGTTTCTTTGCTTAGCCCAGGCTGTGCCCTAGAACTCACCCTGTAGACCAGGCTAGCCATAAACTCACAGAGATCCGCCTGTGTCTGCCTCCCAAGTGCTGGAGTGTGTATCAGTGTTTTGCCAGCATGTATGTCTGTGTACCACATGTGTGACTGGTCTGTAGAGGTCAGAAGGGGCATCAGATGCCCTGGAACTCTAGGCTGCTATGTGGGTGCTGGGAATTGAACTCAGGTCCCTTGGAAGAGCAGCCACTGCTCTTAACTCCTGAGCCATCTCTCCAGCCCCTAAAAGTGATTCTTCAGATGCAAAGCAGTTTTCTGAAAGTCCCAGCCTAAGCCTTAGTACATGACAAAGGATGTTCAGCTTGTCTGTTTACTACATTTGACTGAAAACCATGAAGGTTTTAACCCTCTGTGAGCTCAGTCCTGTGTTCTCCCTGTCAGGCCCCTCTTGGGTCATCAGCTACGCAATGTCTCCCAATCTGTTGCCTTCTGCCCACAGCTTTCCCATGGAAGTTTTATGTATCTACCTTCTCAGCTGCACCCTACCCACCACTTAACCTTACAGCCTCAGCCTCTTTGTGGTGCAGAGTCCTGGCATGGCTCTGGCCTCTCTTTGGATCTCTGCTGGGTGTTTCTGGATGCTGGGTTTGCATCAGCCAATCAAGGTGGGTTGTGTGGTGCCCCATCTCTGTTGCTCACATGGCCTCTTGCCTACTGGTTACCATGGCACCAGTTCAGCCTAGAGAAGACTCTACTATCTAATTTCCTCCCTCATCCTGCAGTCCCATCTGTACCTCACTCCCCTCATCCCAATTAATTAAGCAAGTGAGCAAACAGGTCTTGGCTGACCTGGTTAAAGGTCAGGATTCCCACTCTGCAGGGAGCTGTAGGGAAGGGATGTCATGACATAATTACATCTGCCATTCTCCTGGGCAGCTGCTAAGTGTCTGGCACCTGCCATGTGCGTCCTGTTGAATCTCTATCACCTGCACAGTTTGGTGCCTCAGTGTGTGTGTGGGAGATAGTTTAATGGAGGGGCTTATGGTCGAAGAGGGAGAAATCTCACCTATAGACTCAGGGGATGATTTCTGCTCAGAAGTGCCCAGAGAGAGAGATAGCCCTTGGACAGTTTTTACATGTGTGTATGTGTGATATGCACTCGTGTGTGGAGGCCAGAGAGTAGTGTCAAGTGTCTCCTCTATTGTTCCTCAACTTACTTTTGAAAAGATTATCTCACTGAACCTGGAGCTCACTGACTAGCTAGGCTGACTGGCTGATGAGTTCTAGGGATCTGCTTGTCTTCACCTCCCTGACATGGAGATTATATATGTGTGCACTACCATGTCCAACTTTTTACACAAATTCTGGGGACATGACCTCAGCGCCTCATAATTTGCTCACCAGCCTATCTCCCCAGTCTCCCTTGGTTGGCCTTTGATGTTTTCAGCCTGTCTCCTTTCTTCTGAACTTTGTTCCAGTACTTGGTGGCTCCTTGGTAAATACAGTTTAAACCTGGAGGAAGGGTTTTGTTCATATTGGCTCCAAATGTCCCGTGTAAGCTGCAGGCTGTGTGTCTTTAGAGCTCTGGGGGCAATTCTTGAAGGGAAGGTGCACACGTGTCTCTTCTACCATATTTATAGCATCTCTGTTTCCTCTGGATATATTTTTACCATTCAGGTCATCTCCCAGGAAAATGCTAAAGTTGGTGACCATGGCAGGAAGAGATAAAGATATAGTGCCTCAGAGAAATGATAGTGGAAATGTCACTTTTCCTGTCATCTCAAGCCAGCCCTGACAACAGGGGCCATAGAGCCCTAGCATGTTGCTTAATCCTTGTAGGCTAGGGTCCCTTAGGCTGCTGTAGACAGGGATGCTCTTACCTGCCTAACATATAGAGCTATAAAGATCAGCTGAGGTCATGATCACAAAGTGTCCTGCCCTTATAGAACATGACTTATGATCTCAACAAAGACCGCCCCCCTCCTGGGCCCATTTCGTTCATATTTATATACTTATGAATACTAGGTATGATGTTTCTACCAGCTCTCCTTGGCAGGTGTCTCTTGCAGAGCAGCCCCAGCACAGTGGGCCCACAGTTTCACAGGCTTCTTCCAACCTGCTGAATGTGAATCACTGGCCCAGGAATCTATCCTCCAGGCCCTTCTGAGATGCCTGTAGGCCTTCCTTCAGGTTTGGGAGATGTCTCCACACCACACCCTTGTCTGTATTTGGAGCTTTAGATTTTGTGCCAATCTCATTTCCTAGGTCTGGTGACCTGTTTGGGGCATCTGGGTAAGGGATGGGAGTACAGATGGTGTTATTCTTGCAAATCCTTACTCTGGGTTGTGTCCACAGCCCCTGACTGTGGGTTCAGTGAAGGCTGGACCTGTGAACAAACCCTGGGGAGAGCAGGCTACAATTAACAGCTGGTAGGAGAGAAGCCCTGCTTCCTCAGGATAGGAAGATGCTCGAGAACCTGAGTTGAACCAAGCCCTTGCTGAGTTGCACAACTCTGGGAGTTTAGAGCAATGTTGGTCCCCTCACACTCTTGGCCACTCTGAAAAGTAAGGCCAAGAACTAGGAATGTACTTGCACCAAGTCCCTTGGGCTACACTAAGGTGGAAGCCAGGTCCACTGCTGCCTGTTCTGTCATAGTGATTGTTGATGTTGATGTGGATGGGTGAAAAGAAAAGTTAAGGGTTGTTGGTAGGCACGCTCAGTTGAAACCAACCAAAGGGGCCATTCTTTTGATTGTATGTCTTTTGCTTTTTCACAGATGCTATTTTTAAGGTAGCAGATTTGAGAGATATTTCCTGTATCACAAAACTCATCATTTTAAAGATTTAGTGGTCCTGGGTCTGCTCGCAGAGTTATCCAGCTATGAACACCATCTAATTAAATTAATTAGGGAATGAGGTCTCACTCTAGCTTGAGTTGGCCTGGAAGTCATGGCAATTCACCTGTTTCAGTCTTCTAAGTGATGAAATGGCAGGTGTCTACTACCACATCCAGCAATACTGTCTGACTTTACATGTATCTTTAATATGACAGTCACTTCCCATAATCTCCTTCCTCTGACCATTGACAACTAGGAGTCCACTCTCTGTCTCCGTGAATTAGCCATTTATAACTGCTAAAGCAGAAATGTAATCTTACAATGTGTGTCCCTTTGTGCCTGGCTTTTATTCAGCATATGTTTTCATCCACAATATACCAAGGAATTAGTATTTCCATGCCTTAGTAGTTTCTCCCTCCCTCTCTCTCTCTCTGTCTACATCTTATGTCTATTCATTTATACATTTATGCACATTTAGATTTTTATTTTTTGGCTATTAAGAATTGTACTGCCATAAGCATTCATTTTTGCGCAATTTTTGTGTGAATATATGTATTCATTTTTATTCAGTTTGTACCCATGTCTAATATTGCTGAGTATTATGTTAGTTCTAGGTTTAACATTTTGGAGGAGTGACTAAGAATTTTTTTAAAGCTGTCTCATTTTATAACACTACTAATAATGTAAAAGAATTAAAATTATTCAATAAATTCATCTGTTGTTTGATTTTTTTTTAAATTTAGTCTTCAAAGTAGGTATGTAAAGTTGACTGGCTGTGACTTTAGCTTGTATTTTTGTGACTAATGTGACTAATGACAGTGAACATGTTTTTCATGGCCATGTCTTTTTTTAAAATTTCATTTTTTATGTGTATGAATGTTTTGTTTGCATATATGTCTATGAACCATGTATGTGCCTGGTGCCAGAGAAGGAGGCCAGAAGAGGATGTCAGATCCTCTGAAGTTAGCATTATAGGCAGTTGTAAGCCATGTAGGTACTGGGAACCAATCTGTGGTCCTCTGTGAAAGCAGCCAGTGCTCTTAACCACTCAGCCATCTCTCCAGTCCTTAGCTAGATATTTTTTAAAGAACAAGCCCTTCAAAATCTGTTCTTATTTTTTAATTGTGTTATTTATGTTAGCATATGTGTTTTACTATGTAGCTCAGGCTGGAACTCACAGAAATCCTCCTGCCTCTGTCACCCCATTGCTGAAATTGCAGGCAGGTGCCCCCATGCCTGACATACCAACATTCTCAATGATGCTTTTGGTGAAGCCTAAACTAATCTATTTTCTTTTTCACTTTTAGATTTCATGTCTAACAATCACCACTAAATCTAAGTTCACAAAGATTTGTTTGAATAATTTCCCCTAAGAGTCTTACAGTGCTGGCAGTCATATTTGTGTCTATGATTCATTTTAAGTTTACTGTTGAGGTTTGTTTAATTTTTACTATGAAAAGTCATCTTGGGCTCGTGAGGTAGCTCAGCAGGGGTGTCTCAGTCTAATGACCTGAGTTTGATACCCTGGAACCCACATGGTAGGGTAGAATGACTTCCACAACTCAGTCTCTAACCTCCACATGTACGCTGTGGGATGTGCATACCCATACACATGTATGCATGCACGTGCTCACACACACAATGTAATAGAAATAAAAGAATAAAACAGAAGTCATCTTTGTCAGAGTTATGGAAGCGTAAACAGACAAAAATAGCTTTACATTTTCTAAACTGGATTATAATACTCTGCTCTGTCTTGTCGCTAAAATTACTAGTCACAGGATCCCAAAATTATAGGCTTAGTTTTTTGAGAGAATAAGTAAAAGGTTCAATCTCAAATTAATTTTATTTTGAAATTGAGCTAACTGCTCAGACATCCAATTTCGGGAGATGTCTGACATTGCCCCCAGTGAGTAATTCCAAAAGCATGGAAACAGACATTTAGGACTGCTCCTGGGGACCATTTAGAAGTTTGTCATCAAAACATTTGGAAGCACACGACAAAGATGTCTGCCTGGGCTTAAGTTAAATTCACATATTTAAGTAAGTTTCTATATCTGAGTCTGAGAGTAAGCAGTGCAGCCAGCCCCAGTTTTTTCAGCAGCTCCTTTTTGTAAAACAAGAAAAGCAGTAGTGTGTACCTCATAGAGTCCTTGGGAAGGAAGGATAACTGATGTATGCATTGGAAGTTTTAAGAAATATTCATTTAGTACTCATTATTAAATGTCTCATTCATTTATCTTAATATTTCTAGTATTCATTTCAGCCACAAGCAAAGCAGTTTTATGAATAGTTGAATAATTATATTTCTATTGCTTATTTGTTTTTTTTTTTTTCAATAAGACCCCTTCCTCCCATGTAGCCCAGGATGGTCCTAAACCTCTGATTTTCCTGCTCAGCATCCTTAATATTGGGATTTCAAGTACACATTACCATATCCAGCTCTTTTATAATGATTAATACCATGTTTTCCTTTTAGTTATAAAAACTTAGATTCTGAAAATCAGTTGTCACTTTGGTGGCAAAAAACTGGAGTATCCAGTCGCTTGACCTGGACACAGCAGGCTAGAGCTATGTATGGCCTAGGTCAATGGCATCCACGATAGTCAAAAGCAAGCAGACAGGGTGGAAGTGCAGCCTCTTGAGACACCCCAGTTATTTTTTATGGGACTGCCAGGAAAGGATTTCTAGAAGTTCTGCTTTCTAGAAAGAAAAAAAAAAAAAAACCACCAAGTGGCAAAAGTTTCAAAATTTGAGACATGGTCTTGAGGTTTTTTGGGAAATGGCTGCAGGGCATTTTAAAGTCAGTTTTTGTATCTGGGGTTCCGTCTCTCTTCTTGGAAAGGTGGCCTTGGGTGGGGACCCTGGAGCTCAAGACTGTCTCTTAGGAAGCTTGCTTGCCATCCTCACCCCACCTCTGTCTTATTTTATTCTCCAAACATCCAGAGAAAATGCCAGTGAGATACTTATCGCAGAACAACAAGAATACAGATTTGCTAGAATCCATTGTTGAACTAAAATGAAGAGATTGTCGTCCTTACAGTTTTTCTTTTCTTTTTTCTTAGAAATAATTTAATTTATTTTCACTTTCTAATTATTCTGTGATTTCTCTCTGGTCTATTATTTAAAAAGAAACAATATGTGACCGGTCAAAATACTATTTGATTCTTGATCATCGATTCTGGCAGTAATTAGGAAGGGACTTGAACTTCATTTGAAGTGCAAGTGGGTGACATGATGAGATGTCTTATGGTTTTCCAGTGGAGAAGAAAGTATCCTGAGGCTACAAGGTCACTGGTGTTAGGAGAGAGACTATGTTCTATGTCTTCTTTCAATTCTTTGTAGAGAGAAACATCCAAGGCAAGGAGAGGCATTTCTAGGAGAGCCAGGTTGGCGAAGAAAGCTTGCTTTCTCTAAGACCTGGTCTCAAGGAGACCAGAGAACAGCACATGCTATGTAAGAGAGCTCCACTTCTCTGGTTTTTGACTAGGGGCATTCTACACACTAAAGAAAACAGAGTCTTAGCTCTGAACAAGAATTAATGATTAAATGTTGCCCTCAGTGATTGTCATTTATGTCTACCTTTTCAAGATGAATTGCTTTAATATACAATAAAACAGAAAACCATATTAGAGACTTAAAAAAATGATAATCTAAGCCTACTGGTTGTCAGCCAGGGCGTTTCCATTGACATTTCTGATGATACTGGGGTGTTTCTGGCATCCACTGGGTAGAACTTAGAGTTGATAGTCAGCATCCTACAGACACAGACAGGCCCCACAGAGGAAGGATCCAGTCTGAATTCTGGCAGGGCTGAGGTTGGCAAGCCCTATAGTAGACCTCCAGGAATGGCGTGATCCCACTTTTAATTCTGTTAATGTATTTGTGCCTCTCATTATTGCCCATGTATTATACCTAATCATGTGCATAGCTCTCACCTCTGAATCTATTCATTAAGCTTTGTATTCCAGTTAAAGAGGTCTTTGTACAATATTCAGAATTTTACAATTTACGTTTCTTCCCTGTACTATATAAATATCCTGCTGTTGTGACTAACGTATGATGAACAACTTTGTGCATTTTCCTTTTTTTTTTTAATTCTAAGTGTCTTTTGAGGGTGGGACTTAGAAGTGTTCACATTTTTTTTTTCTTCTGAAAGTTGTTAGATTTTTGGTAAATATTTCCTGTTGCTTCCCAAAGACTTGAAAATAATTTCACAGTATCAATAGCAGTGAGTAGTTTCCCATTTTCCTGTGCTCTTACTAGAGCAAAGACTAAATATTATGAAGAGAAAAAGCACTGTATTTATTGATACTTCTTTATTTTGCTAATTCAATAGACAAATGTGTTGCCTCTTTGATCAGCAATGCTTTTTCTGTTGGGGGAAGTATTATCCTTACAATTTTCAAAAGGACCCTCAGAACTCATAAAACCCTGTCTTTCCATTCAGCAGGGTTTATTAGGAGAATAATTCTGTATCAGTAGAATGATGCTTCTCCTTGCTACAAAGAAATTTATTAAGAATGCTAAATTACAACTCCAATTTTGTAGAAGGACTTTTAAAAGAACCACAATCATTCAAAGCATCATGGAAAATCTGGTCAATTTCTAAGAAAGAAAGTATTTTTTATGAAACTACTCAGGTTACAATGAAATGACTTCAGGTATAAATTAGGGCTTCATTTACTCACCCAGGTCTGGATACTTGTGTATCTAACTCAGCTCTCTTTATAATTTCATGCACATAGCTTATATGTTTGGCATATAGAGTGGTCAGTCAATATGTATTAAACACAAGTAAATAAATTTGTGCCTACAGGATGGGCATAAAGTATAATTTTCCATTGCAATAATGACAGAGAGGTATAGCTTAATGTTACCTTTTGATGTATTGCTGGCCTGGGTTACAATTTGCTTGGCATTGCTCAGAAAGAAATCCTGCCCTTAATTCACTTTTTTTGTGGTGAGCGTACTCTATGGAATAGTGATGGAGAACAGGGCTTTGTAAACTCCTCTTTGTTAGAAGCGGAGAGTTTTTGTTTCTTTTTAATTCTCTCATACAGGATGTCCTGACCCCAGCCTCTCCCCTCTTCACTTCTCCCAGTTCCCCTCCCATGTCCCCTCTCCTCAGATCTACTCCTCCTCCTTTCCCTTCAGAAAAGAGTGGGACTCCAGGCATATAACAAAGATGGCATGGCGAGTTACACCAAGACTAGCCTCAGGATGAAGCAACCCAGGAGGATAAAAAGGGACCCGAGAGCAGGCAAAAGAGTCAGAGATTCCCCACTCCTACTGATAGGAGTCCCACAGAGATCACCAAGCCAGAACATATTTACAGCAGACCTGGTGCAGTCCCAAGCAGCAATTTTTTTTTTATACGCTCGTCCATAGAATTACAAACAGGAGTATGTATAGATTTTTTTTTAAAGCTCTCTGACTTTTGAAGATTTGATTGGGCCTTTAAAATCAAACTATCCTAATTTCATATAATGTTTCCTAAGCAGTTTTGTCCTTTTGGGGAACTCTTGCATACTTATAAATAATTTGTTATAATTGAAAGTTACTCTCTTTTGTAGTCTTCATTTTGAATTACTCTTATCCCTGAAATTGTGTGTACAAACCGATACCTAGTGTAGGGTTGTGAGGACTCGACCACTCGGCTCCTTGACTTTTAGAACTTGCTTCAATGGTGTCCTTCAATTAGGAGTGCTTTGCTGTATCTGGGCTTAGGTTAGCCCATCAGTGTCTGGCAGCCACTCGGGTAGGGCCATTGCTGTCCCCAGGAAGCACTAACTATAGTAGGTCCCTGCCTTTGTCTTACTCTATGGAGCTTTTTGATACTTCCAGCTTCAGTCTATCACCTCAGAGTGGGAAAAGGGCTGTGGCCAGTGCTTAAATTATTTGATGGTTTTACATCTGTTCTGTGTCATTTTCATGGGAATCCAGGGCTTCATCGCTTGCTAGAACTAGCTGGTTCTAAAACATCTCTGTATGAGTGAGGGCTTGTTGTGGTTTTGCAGACTTATAAGGTGTTGCCTCCACCAATCATACATTTATAATATGAGGCCTAATGTTACATTCCTATTCCCTAGATATCATTAATTATGTTCTTTAAAAAATGCTTTTAAAAATTAAAATGATTGCACTTATTTATTTGTGTGTATAAATGGTTGTGAGCACATGTATGTCACTGCATGTGTGTAGATGTCAGAGAAGAGTTTGCTACAGTCAGCATGAGGAGTCTGGGGATTCAGCTCAGGGCATCAGACTTGGCAGCCAGCATTTCACCTGCTGAGCCATCTCACCAGTCCTAAAAATTAAAATCATCTGCATATCATAGATAATATATGCATAAAGTCAAACAGATAGAAAGGCAGAAAAGGCATCAACTTTTTTTAAACTTTCCTTTGCCTTGCCAAGAGCCTGTTTTGTGCATGTCACAGCTATGTAGGTCTGCATCTTTTGGCCTGAGCATTGTGTGTCGTTTATCTCTCTGTCTGCCTCACTCTTTATTCGTCACTTACTTCCTAGCCAACTTTCCTGTGGTTCTGCTAGTTGTTTGTTTTTGTTTTTGTTTTTGTTTTTTTTTCCCATCAATCATGTGGATCCTAGACCCCTCTCCACACTGGCACACAGAAGCACAATTGCATTGTAGTGTTTCATCCTGTTGGTGTGCAACGGTTCCTTACTGATGGGCATTGGAATTGCATGCTTGTATTTGCCTTTAAAACATAGGTGTAGTGAGCAGCATCCTCACCCTCCTGGGTTGGAATCCTGTCCCTGCTACTCCCCAGCTTTCTGTCTGCGTTGCTTTGTCTCTGTCTGTAGCTTTGCCCTCTATACTGGGTTCGTTATGAGCAGTAAAATAGTTCAGGTTTGGTGATGCATCGGGGCCAGGGAATGCTGGCACACCACCGTCTCTATCTCTGGCTGCTTTTGCCATTGCACACAGGGAGCATCTCAGTCAGAAAAACCACCTAAATGCAGAAGTTCTGTATTTTGAGTTCAAAGAGATGGGTGTTGCTAATTTTGATGTGTGTTGGCAGTCCTATATCAATGTTGCTCAGAGTGATTCTTCTTGTGTAATCTGGAACAGTTTTCCTCTCAAGTCTAAGAGTCTTGAAAGCAAGTGTGGTCTTTACTTCCTTCTGTTTATTTTAAGTTTGACCTTCGGACAGAATGATGCATCTTAGGAAACACTGGTGTGAAAACAAGCCCACACAGTTCTCCCACGGAGGAATCAATCGGTGACAGCCTGCAGGTTCCAAATGCTTTTCTCTCTGTGGTTCAAATTTTCTCCTTTGTTTCAATACAATGTGCCTGGCTATGAGAATAAAGGTTACCTCCCACGTGTTTAATGTTGCTTGACATTTGCATATGGGCTGGTACATCCTGTTTGATGAGTAGTGTTGAAAGCTGTAGGAATGATTGACAGGTACATGTAGTAAAATAGGAAAACATTCCTGGATTAGCCTTCCTTCTCTCTGAGTAGGGTTAGAGGGTAGGCATAAGTGAAATGCTAAGCTCCTCTTAGAAGAGTTTCTTTGTTCTGATGAATAATGGCTTGGCCACTCTGTGGGCAGTGACATTGAAGTTTCTACATATGGTACCTGGTGGGACAGGATCTGTCACTGGTCATGCCAAGGCTAATAGGCAGCCATCCACAACGAGAAGAAAAACTAGGAAGGGGCAGTGAGAGGTTTTCTTGGCAAAGTTGAGGTGGAACCTCCGCACGTGTGAAGACTCCTGACATCTCAGTAGAGGGGACCTTTCAGTCTGACCTTTGTGTAGGATCATTGGCATGGTGGCTTCTCTTAGGGAGTGGCCGGGGAGTACATACACTCCTCAGGAGCCATCCACCTTCTGCTGTATTTGAGAAAGAGTCTCTCACTGGCCTGGGGTCTACTGATTAGGCTATACTGGCCTGGAAGCCCTAGGGATTGTCTGTCTGTCTCTGCCTTCCCAGGCACACACATCACCATATTAGGCACTTTAAAACAAAACAAGTCCTGGGTCCTGGGGACCAAATGCAGGCCCTTATGATCGAACAACAAGCTCTTTAAGACTGCTTTTGATCCACAGAGAGGACAAAACTCTTTGCACATGTGTGCTTTAACCTCTCTGCATTGTTGGCATGGCTGGTAGTGTTCTTGTGGAAGCTGATGGGAGATGTGTGAGCTTTGATTTCCTAACTTGTCTTTGGTTATCAAGTTCATGATTCTGGTGGTGCATTCTATTCTGGGCATTGCCCACTTATTGATCAGATGACCACTGGGAGGGGGCCCAGAAGGTTTCATTGTGCTGTCCATGGGCTTCTCCCTTCTAGCTGTTTACTGTAAATTGGACACTGTCATCTGTTGATCTTGAAGTCTCTTTTTCACATTCCTGACCTTCCTGCCTTATAAGTTCCCAAGTCAGAAGGAGTAGGCAGCCCCCAACCTCCCCCTTCATAGAAAGGGAATGCTAGAGGTGGCCTGCCTTAACTGTGTCCCAGATAAAGGCGGAGGCCAGTTCTGGAGCCCAAAGGCTTTTGAAGCTGAGGAACCAAGCTTGTGGGTAAGGGAAGCTGCCAACCCTCAATACCTCAGACATGAAAGTAGTCCCTCCACGGACTTTTGTGAAGTCTGTGTCTGGGGTGGAAAGGGATTTCCCACTTGACAGGTTGGTTGGGTCCACATTCAGCAGGGAGCTGAAGATACTACTGATGAGGATCTCCAGGTACCTTTCCTCACCATCACCATCCTGGGGGCTCTGACTGAGGCTGCTGATAGCTCTGATCAATTGCTCTCACAGTGTGCATCTGGAAAGGAGCTTTGAGAGGAGAGGCAAGGAACACGTGGTCCCCTCACCCTGCCGGAGTGCTCATCCAGCCCACCCATGCAGAGATTCCAATGGTTGTGGTCCTCCCTGGCACTTCCATGGACTTTGTGTCCCAGTCTTTCATCTTGTGGATAGTTGAATGTAGTGGGTCTTTTGGGTGGTTCTTAGTATCTTCTTTCTCCCCTAAGAACAGAAGAGCTTCTTCTTCTTCTTCTTCTTCTTCTTCTTCTTCTTCTTCTTCTTCTTCTTCTTCTGTACAGCATCCTCTCCTTTCAGACAACCAGGATGTTGCCTACTATTGGTATCTGTCGTGGAGGTTCATGGTATCATTGACTGTGCCCGCTAAGCTGGAAAGAAAAGCCCCATAGCCCACTTTCATCAGCCACTAGGAAGCCACTGAATGAATAAACAAATAAACATGGAGAGAAATCCTCCTCCCCTCCGTTTTACAGACCATTTCATGATCCAGCACCAAATTAGTTACGTGTCTGGTTGCTGTAACAAAAATACCTTGGGACAAGCAACTTTAAAGGAGGAGAGTTTTACTTCAGCTCATTTGGAGTCTCCAGCCCATCATGGCAGGGGGATGAGGCAGCAGCTTACAGGGCATCCGTCAGAGGCAGAGAGAGAAGCAGAGAGAGAGAGAGAGAGAGACAGACAGACAGACAGACAGACGGAGACAGAGAGAGAGAGACAGAGAGAGAGACAGAGACAGAGAGACAGAGAGAGAGAGACAGAGAGAGAGAGGAGTCTGGGGCCCAGCTCACCTTCTCCTAGTCAGTCAGTCGCAGATCCCGTCAAGCCCTTGGAATACTTACCTACATTTAGTGTGTCTTCCCACTACATCTAGATAATCTCTCACAGACTTGTTACCATGGTAACTAGTGATTCTAAATCCCATTGAGGTGATAATCAAAACTAGCCATTGTAAGTACTGTTATTTCACTTAAGATTTTTTTTATTTATTTAGACAATTTTTGAATGGATAGAGAAGTTGGAAGAACAGTGGAGCAAATCCTCCCATTCTTCTCTGAGGATTTACCATATATTTCTCCTACCTCTACCTTCCATACCATATACCTCACAAACCACACACTTACACACACACACACACACACACACACACACACACACACACACACACGCACGTACCACACTACACACATACACTACATATATATTCATACACCATGGATAAAGACTGCATACACACCACATATACACACATACCACATACCCATACTACACATACCCATATCACCTACACACACACACACACACCAATAGCACATACATCACATACCATATACATACCATGTTTGTGTGTGTATACCATGACATACACACACAAACATACATCTATACATACACATGTCACATACTATACCCCCATACACATATGCAATATATATGCTTCCTATAACATATATACACTACACGTACACACACCCCACCTATTCTCACCCCCATGTGTATGTACAGACTCACACTATTATCTCTCTTTTGATGGAATGATCTGGAAGGAAACACTCTTCCTGTTCCTATTTCACTCTTGTGAATGGAGAAGGTGACTAGGCTTGGGAAATGCAGCACTTTAGGAGTACAGGGCAGAGGAAATTTGCTTTTCAACAGACTGGGCAATTAGTAATGGCTTCTGTGAGAGGCTGACATCGGAGAGCATCCTCATGTACAGGCAGTGCTTAGCAGTGTCCATGCCTCGGAGTTCAACAACGAAGAAAAGATTCTACCTTAAAACAGAGCCCTTATCTTCCGGAGGCTCACTCAGCTTTACCATATTTGGAGCTTTGACCCTGTGTGAGTGCTTTGTGGTTCTGAACTCACCTCGTTTATTACTTCCTTAACCTCCCAAGGGCTGTCATTGAAAAGATGCCTTTAATTTTGCATGCATTCACTAGCAGTTTTATTAATGTGTAAGAAGGCAGGGAACTGTGCAGATCTGGGAAGTGTTTAGTCAGCGGGGCCTCCAGAGCTAAGTGACCTGGGATGACAAATAGACACAACTTTTGCATATTAATAGCTGTGGCTTAATGTTGTAATTATACTTAGGAATTCTGTACATCCATATAGAAAAGGAAGTACAGGCCATACCAAGCAGTCAGAACTTCAGCTATTTCTATGGTATAATGGAGGGCTTTGTTGGATTTAAAGAAGCAGGGAGGCCACCACCAGAGCACTTTGCTGACAGCATGCTTTACACTGTATCTAGATGCATATGTGACTCAAGACATAGGCCCTAGACCAGCAGGAGACAGGCACTTTCAGGTGCATCAGGCACTTTGTTGGCTAAAGAGTGGGAGAATTGTATAAGGCAAACATTACATATTGGTGTGAGGTGGAAATAACAACAGCTTGCTCGATAGAGGTAATCTGAAACCTAAACCCTTAACACACCAGGCAGCAGTAAAGTCTTCCTCTGAGCTCTGTAAGACCATTTTGTTATTGTCATCGTTCTGACAGGTGGTGCTGTCACTGGGGAAAGGCAAGTGGCAGGTCTGCAAAGTGGGGACCTGCAGGTAATGGCAGGCACTGCGGCTTGGTGTAGATAGCTTCTAGTTACAGCCTTCCTCTGGGTTCTCTGGCACTGGCCTCTGCTACCTCAGGAGTGGCCCATCATTGCTTTGAGTGCACCCACCTAAATTCAGAGTCTCTAAGCTTGTGTTTCTGCAGAGTATGGTCAAGCATGGTTTCTCACAGGAAGCCCCTTGGTATGCTGTGGGAGCTGTGTGTGTGTGTGTGTGTGTGTGTGTATGAGTGTGTGTATACAAGCTTTCCAGAGTCAGAACTTGTAGGGGCTGGTGAGCTCTCTGCCATGAGGTATCTAGCACATACCTGAGTAATGGAGGGGCCTTGAGGGGTGCCTTTTCATCTAGGGGATATTAGGAAGAGACTCCAAGGATTAGCTGGCCGTCAGCACATAGACGCCCTGCGAGGGACATGAAGAGCCCCAAAAGATATATGTGTTTTGTGACATGGATGACCGAGATCGTTGAGGGCCTTTCAGTGGGTCAATCAGAGGGCACCTGAGGAGGCAGGCATAGAAAAGAGGTCTTTGCTCATCCATGAGAAATCTCAGTTTAGCATTTTATCGAGAGCAAAATTCTTAGTCATGCTGCAGTGAGCTTGGAAGCAAGCTAGGCTCATCTCACATCCAGCAGATTCTACCCTGGGACCTGAAGGAGCCACGGTGGCAGTTAGGGAGGTCAGAATGACTTTGCAAGGAAAGATTTACGTCCAAACTATTAGGTTGGAAGAGAATCTGTCCCCACAGGGGTGAAAGTGACTAATGCTATCTGGTCTTTGAATCATCACTCATAGCCAGTATGTGGCACCAGGCACCTCTGGGTTCTAAGTGCAGAGTATTTAGCATCAAACAGGGCAGTGGAGTACTGTTCTCAGGAGACTTCTCTTCTGTGGGTGGAAGTATGTCACATGATATCTCGGTGAAGCCCAGAAGTGGCCAGGGCTGCTTCAGATGATGTGCTAACGGAAACAAACCACATGAGGCTCTGGGCCACTGCTGTTGAATTGAGATAAGATGCAGTTTTCAAATTCTAGAGTTGCGGATGTGTGGGAAGTTGCTAAGCAGGTGTGATGGCCCAGCCAGCAATCTCGGCACTCAGGAGTGACGTAGCAGAGGGTAAAAGTTACTACTTTGGCTCTGGTGATTATCGGAAAACAAGTAACAGCTCCTACCTCTAATTTATTTTCTCTTTTATCTGTTGTTGATATACCCATAAATCAGACTCATCATTATTTTTACTATTGTTTAGGCAATTTCAGACCAGGGGTATTGTTTAGCTGTAGAACACTTGCTTAATATGCTCAGGACTCAAGGTTCTAGCCTCAACACTGCAGAAACAAAGAAATATCACAACAGATAACAACTACAAAAAAAAAAAACCCAAATTGTATTTTACTTTCATATTTTTTATGAAATCCTTCCTTGCAAAGTCATTCTGACCTCCTTAAAATTTCATTTTCATATTTTCATTGCTGTGAGTGCTATAAGGGGCACACCCCAAAAACAGGCTATAAGAGCTAACCATGGAGCCATCTCTACAGTTCCACAAACCATGGGAGAATGTTTTGGGGTTTCTGGGGCCCTTTATTATCGGGACCTCATTTCCTGCTTAGGAACCTTGCGTTGTAGATTACTGCTTCCCAGCCCCTCTACTTAACTACAGGAAGGAACTCTGCCAACCACATGTCTCCCACTGGGAAAAATAATTGGCCCAGGGAGCAGGACTATTTTTAGCATTATTTCAATTCAGGTTTAAACTGTTAGTTCATAGAATATGGTAGCTATTAATTTAAGATGTGAAGATACGGTTACTAAGTGTGGTTCTCCTCCCACTCATTTGGAGTCTTTTGGCTGGGTGAAATGCTACTTGTTGAGTGGAGTAGACGTTGCTTCTATCTGAAGGTCTCAGGTGCAGCCAAATCTAGCAGTTGTTTGTGAGCCAGTTGGAAAATACTGGTGTGTGTGTGTGTGTGTGTGTGTGTGTGTGTGTGTTTGTGTGTGTGTGTCTATACGCATGTGCCAGCATGTAGATATGTGTGTTTATGTCTGCATGTGTGTGTGCACAGGTATGTGTGTGTCTATCTATACACAAGTGCCTGCATGTAGATGTGTGTGTTTACATCTGCAAGTGTGTGCACATGTGTGTGTGTGTGTGTGTGTGTGTCTATATACAGGTGCCTGCATGTAGATGTGTGTGTTTACGTCTGTATGTGTGTGCATGTGTGTGTGTGTGTGTCTATACACAGGTGCCTGCATGTAGATGTGTGTGTTTATGTCTGTATGTGTGTGCATGTGTGTGTGTCTATACACAGGTGCTTGCATGTAGATGTGTGTGTTTACATCTGCATGTGTGTGTGCACAGGTGTGTGTGTGTGTGTGTGTGTGTGTGTCTATACACAGGTGCCTGCGTGTAGATGTGTGTGTTTACATCTGCATATGTGTGTGCGTGTAAGGGGTGGGAGGGTGAATCAGGATTCTCGGAAGGCATGTGTGGTAGAAAGTGAGAGCAAATACAAGGCAGTTATTTAGAAACAAGAACATGCGTGCATGTATTTTGAAGCCAATATAAAAAGAAGGGGAAAAATCATTTAAGATCTCACATCCTGGTTGCTCTTTATTGTACCTATAGACATCTATTTCATAATGCAATTTTATCCCCATTTTTCCCACTTATAAGTACTTTCATAATTTCTTAAATATTTTTTAAGAACTTAGGGTTGGCTGTATAGTATTTTTACTTGATAAAAGTTCTGTTGTCATTTTTTTTTCTTTTTTCCTTAATAGGGATGTGTGTCTTGCCATGTTGCTCAGGTTTATCTTGAACTTTGGGAACAGTGACCTTCCTGCCACAGTGTGCTGAGTAGCTGGGGGTATAGTCACCATGCCTGGCCTTATTTATTTAATAAACTCTCCATTGCAGGTTTTCCTTTTTTTTTTTTTTTCTTTAGTGAGGCTGAGAGCAACATCTTTTGGCATAAATAACTGCCTAAATATCTAATTGTCACAATAGAAATTCTTAAAAGTGAAATTATTGATTGGGTCCAACAATATAGCATTTCTTAGGGTGTTTGGAGTGTGTTGCCAAATTACTTTCCCAAACATAGCATAAATTTTACATTCTTCCTCTCAGTATGCTCAGTACCTTTCTCCTCACAGTCCAGCTCACGCTGGGATTTATACTTCTATGGAACTTATTAATTTGATAGATGATAACCATACCATTTTGTTGCAAGATTTTAAGGCAAGGAAGATACAGTAATGCATGAGAATTCTATTTGCTTCAGCCTGTCTCTTGGAGTTCCTGTTCACAGTTGGGAGTTCATGTTTTCTCTGGGAGATGTCAGCTGCACTTACTACAGGTGAATTCTCATTCTCATTCTGTCTCTGTCTCTCTCTCTGTCTCTGTCTCTCTCTCTCTCCCACCCCCATTGGAGCTAAGGTTATATTAGGTTTTTGACTAATGGCTCTTCATACTGAAGACTTGAGTCTATCAGTGTACCCCAGAGCTTTGTTGTGACTTCATGTCCCCTAATCTATAGTTTGTCATAAACCATTTGAAAGGGGTCTTTTCCTCGGTGCCCTTGTTCACCATGCAAAGGTGATAACGCCTGCATCCCAACATCACTACAGTCTGACTTAAGACATCTTCCATGGTGTCTTCCCAGGGCAGGAGTTCCCTGTGACATTGTCTAAATGCCAAGGATTAGAGCCATTATATTTCTGTTTCCTTCCTTGAGAGTGCTGGCCTCTACCAGTGCTGACATTTTTGAACTCTGTAACTGTACAAGGATGTAGACCTCAGAGCTTTCTTTTTTCATTAATATTTGTGTCGGCATACAGGGTGATACAACTAAATCTTAAAGTGTTCATATACTTTCCTTGGAGTAACATAGCTGGGATTGGACAACTCTGGAAACCGAGCTGATCCCAGAACACATGCTCAAAAGTCCTAAGTCTAGTATCTTTAGGAATCAGAGGGAAACAAATAAGAATAATAGTAAAGTAATATTTTAATCCCTCGTGCCTAGTGAGAAGGGAGAGAGAAGATTCGGTCAGTAGAACTTTTGCTTTGTAAACATGAAGATTTGGGTTCAATCTCCTGGCATCCATGTTTGAAAAATGAAACAAAACATGCTGTAGCAGTGTATACCTCTAATCCCGGCACTGGGTGGTGGATCCAGGAGGATCCCTGGAGCTTGATGGCTAGGCAGTCTAGCCAAATCTGCAAGCTCTCATTTCACTCAGATAAGGTGGAGGAGCCTTTGAGCAAGATAGCAGATGTTGACCGACCTCTGGCCTCTACATGTAAATGCACATATGTGCACATGCAGTGGCACATGCATGAACATAGTTTAACCAGACAATCTGTGGGCATGACACAGAAGGAACATTCCCCATTTGGAGGGTATGTGTTAGTATTCAGGGTAACCAGGAAGAGAATGGGGGACATAAACAGACAGTCAGTGGGGAAGGACAGCAGATAATGGGTAGGTGGGTGGCGTCACCCTACTCCTCTGTTCTTTTAATAAACACAATTATAGCATAATTCCATCCGTTTATTGAATGGTTATGCAATTAGGGCCCTGCTGTTGGTCAAAGCTTCCAGAGACTTTAGTGCAGACGGAATTATGGTGTTTACTTTAAAATAAACCTTGTTCTCTTTCCAGAGGCTTAATTTTATTTAGTGCTGAATTTTTGTGTTTACTGGTTCAGCATCTTTCTTGCATAGATCAAGATCCAATTTAAAGAAAAATATCTGGGTAGTTTGACTGTAGGAGGGACGGGAGATCAGTGGCTTGTCAGACAGCATTTTATATGGAATTGTGGAGTTTCGTAAGAATGAGCGTGCTGTTACAGCCCTCACTCAAATCACAGTTTCTTTAAAGCAGAAATTAAATATTAGATGTTCCTTGTAATAGTTTCAAATATTCTACTGATATAGTTTTTAATTTTTGGTAAAAACATGTAACAGACTTTATTACCTTAACTTTTTTCTTTTCTTTTTTTTTTCCTCCCCCAAAGTAGAGTCTCACTACGTAGCTCTAGCTGGCTTGGAACTTGCTATGTAGTCCAGGCTTCACACTTGAAGACTTCCATCTGTCTTTGCCCCCAAGTACTATGATCAAAGGTGTGTGTCACCAAGCCCAGCTCATCTTAGCCATTTAAAAATTGTATTTAATTTTTTAAAAATTAAAACATAATTGCATTGTTTTCTCATTTTCCTTTTCTTCTTTCAACCCTTCGTATATACCCTCCCCTGTTTTCTATCAAACTCATGGCCTTTATTTCTTTAATTGTTAACGAACTCACACACAGAAACACAGGCTCACACACAATCACATGGACACACACATACACACAAACATGCTACCAAATAATATAAATGCAGTCTGCTTAGTTTGAATACTGTTCCTTGTGTGTATATGATTTCATGGCTGATCTCTTAGTCTTAGCTAGTCAGCTGTGGAGAAAATGATGTTCATGTAACAGATCACCCAAGACTTTCTCATCTTGCAAATTTGAAACTCACTAAACCACTTTCCATTTCCCCTCCCCCCAGCCCTTGGCACCACCCACTTGCTTTCTGTTTTACTATCATTTGATAACTTGAAGTCTGTGCAAGTGAGATCACACAATAGGTGTCTCTCTGTAAGTAGGATCACACAGTAGGTGTCTTTTTGTGACTGTCTCATTTCATTTCTCCTAATGTCCCCTGGTTTTCTCCATATTATAGTGACACTATTTCCTTTTCCAGACTGACCAGTATTTTTTTTATTTGTCTATTTTGCATTTTGCTCATTCATCCACAGGGGAAATTTTAGTGTCTTCCATATCTTGATTATGTATAGCCCTATCACAACATGGGTGTGCAAACATCTCCTTGCTTTCAGTTATTTTGGATAGAAAGCCCAAAGTGAGATTACTGGGTCAAAACGGCTTTGTGCTTTAATGTTACAGAAATCTCCATATTGTCGTCCACTGAAGCTGCCCCATTTCCTTTCCTGACCTACAGGGCACCAGAATTTGATTGTTTTATATCCTCACCAACATTCGCTGCTCTCTGTTTTGTGGTTCATTTGTTTTAACAGCAGCCGTCATCATAATGGGGTCCTGAAAGCGGCTTTAAGTTTCTTTGCACATCAAAGTTTTCCTCATAGTTAAAGCCTTGTGATTTGAGATTTTGTATAAACTCTTGCTGTTACACCACCCCAAACGAGGATGGTGACCACACACAGTCTAGCATCTTAAACAGTACCATGCAGTATGTTTTTCTCATGGCTTGTGCTGAGAAGTCTAACCTGAGGACACACTGAACTCACTGTGGAATGGTTTCTCATTAAACCAAGAAATGCCCCCTGCCCCCTGAGATATCAGCCTTCCAGTTGGTCCCTCAAAGGAGATGCTATTCCTGACCCTGGATGGTGGAAGAGTTGAAGCCATGCCTGTAGGAGAGGCTTTATGCTCACACACTCAGGCACAGCCTTGCAATGTATGGGGTGCTGCAGGGCTGAAACAACAGAAATCTGAGCCCCACAGTCCACTATAGCTCCTGAGGAAGGTGTGGACACTGTTTATTTATGAATTTTCCCTGTGAGCTCTAATTCAAATTCATGGCCAATCAAATAGAAAAGTAAGTCAGTGGGAGTAGTGTTTTACTTAGAACCCATTAAAGCAATTTAAGTGCAGGTTTTTCCAGGTCTAAATACCCAGCTTTCCACAGGAGGGCAAATGTAGATGTGGGAATACCTTTATGAATGCTCCTGGTGAGATGGAGGGAGGAGGCATACAATACAGCCTTTAAGGGAACCCAGCGGCAGCCGCAAATCCATTTAGGAACAATCGAAATCATGGAGCTCTGCAGCATAATGTTAGCTCTCAGTGATGCTATTATTTAAAAGAAATCAGAGGTTTGGGTGTAACACGTGGAGAAATGGGCCATTATAAATTTGACTTATTGGGGGATACAGCAGATTCCCTCCTCACTTTATTTCTTGCTCATGCTGCATTTCAATTATCCAAATAGGTAAGGAGACACGTCTGCAGGGAAAAGTTTTTTGCCTGTAAGACACGGTCTACAGCTCAATGCAGGGCAGCTTTTCCTAAGCTCTGCACACTTTGTAGAGGAGTTTAGAAGTCAGCTGGCTGGTGTGTGTGCACCTGCAGGCAAGCAGGCCCTCATGCTTGCACACTTAGCACTTTGCAGACCAAGTCATCCGTCCTTCCGTCCTTCCTTCTGACCATTCATTTATAGGTGAAGAAGCAGGGCTGCAGGCAAGCACCGGACTTGTTATCCACCCCAATCACTTGCTTCAGCACCACAGGTCATGCTTCATCAGTGGACAGGATAGACAGCAGCAGTGCCCAGGCAGGACCTTATGCTAGGAGATGCCCAATTGGTTGAGTGTCTTTACCAAACCCCTATGCAGTTAATCTCTGGTTCTCTAAATGTCAGCTCTCAAGTAATCCTAGCCAAATAACTCATCCTATTTCTTGACTCCAGCAGGAAATAAAACAAAGTAATAAGCAAGCAAACATCAAACAAAAACTAAGCCAGTTTCCTTTGATAACACATTCTGCCGTCCAATGTACTAAGAGTAATTTCCTGATGCTCTTACCCCAAGTTCTCAGCAGAAGTCAGAACTAAGAGGCCGGAAACTGGCTTGATGTGTATGCCTGCATCTTCCCATCCAAGAGAAGAAGGAAGGTCTCCCCAGGCCAAGGCAGCACAGCGTGTGCATCCCACCCCTGCTCCAGGCATTGCACAGTGGTGTGTGGCTGAGGAGCCCTGGAGTATCTCTTAGCTTAAGAACCCAGGGTCCCTCAGGTATAATATCATTCCACATTGCCACTCACTCCTGCTGTTCCCAAAGTGCAATGTAGACACAGTGACACTGAGCCAGGACCCAGAGCCAGCGGTATTTCCTAGCTTCCCTTGGGTTTGCCCGAAGGCTCTTCACTCCTTGCCATGATACTCTCTGGACTGGGGCCAGATGTTGCTTCATGTGGAAAACATCTACCTTATATTTAGTGTCCCCACTGGGCCATGAAGCATCAACTTTCTGTTACTTCATATTCATCAATAATTGGGAGAGGGAAAAAACAACAACAGAACCCTCCCTGTAATTGCCTTTGCTTTAGATTTCACAGTTAGAGCAAACATTTAAAGATTTTGTTAGCTTTAAAGTCTAAATTTAGAAATTCTTGGTAGGCGAAGCCTGTTTCTCCAAGGGTTTGTAATCTAACAATTCAAGCCCTGTTCTTTTACATGTAAAATTAATCCTTCCCAGTCGGTACCAATGCCTGAATAGTGATGGCTGAAAATATTTGGCAGATGGGTCTCTGTGCTCTTCATTAGGAATGAAGAAGTAGAGCATTTTGATAGGCAAATGCACTTGGCTAGACTCTAGCAGGCTTCCTGTGGCTGTGTTCCTGTTAGCAGACTTTTGGGGCTTCCTGTAGCACTTTTTATAGCCAGTGTGGAGGAACAATGGACTACATTATTCTCACCTCTTTAAAAAATAAAAAAAGTATGTGGCTTCTTTCCCTCTTCTCAGCTAGCTGTCAGGTTTGAATGTCTGACCCAGTTTGCTCTGTCATAAGCTGAGTTTATGGCTGAGTGACAAGACCTGGCAGCTCTCCATGACAGAGATTGCCCACTGCCAAATACACCCAAAAACCCTGGCTATAGATGTCTAAGAAAATGGGGTAGTTGATAATCGCTTCTGGGTTTCAGTATATGGATTTCTTGCTCATTTTGGCAGCTTTGAATTAAAAATGTGATTTCTTCATGGGTTTAGTTTCTTCTGTAAGGCAATTTACTCTAAGAAAAATATTTTGTAACTCTCAGAAGTGTTTGTAAAAATATCTCCCCATGGATAACCTCCTGTGAGCCAGAGGCTTATCCCAGGTCAACCAAGGGTGATGTCTGGAAAACAGTCTCCCAAGACCTCATATGAGTTGCCAAGTTCATGGAGCTATAGAACCAACTAGTGTCTCAGAGTTCTGGGTTCAGTGTTATAGTGGATGTGTGAATATGCTGTGCTGAAGCTAACTAGTGGCTAGGACCTATAATAAAAATTAAAATAATTCGGTCATTTGTGCTTAAGGTGGTTGGAGCCTAATACCAGGGAGGTCAAGGTGAGAGACTATGCCCATCCAGTCTCTTACATTCCTTGGCCATCCCATGTAATGTCAGCCAAAGAAGACGGCAGTGAAGTCAGATTGAGGTTTTGTCTCTCTGAGGAAGAGAGCTGTGTCTTTCTAACAGACTGTGACTTCTTGGCAACGACTTCTTCTGTAGAGGGTACTTCATTTCCACAAAACCTCATTTCAAGGAAATGATTGCATTTGTGAAGGTCTTTGCCATGTAACATTAAGCCAATCATTGTTGTTTTGACAGCCAAAGTTCTGTTTTAATGCCTTTACATGATTACAGAGATCTGGAGACATTAATTTTGGCATGTGCTCAGTGGACATCTCATTGAGATATGAGTTAAATGCATGAATTGCTCCCCTTACTTGCCTTTCCAGGTATTGGCTTATTTTATATGCCTATATGTCCATTCTTTACTGGGACCTGAGCACACATACATCAAGAATTGTGCTGGCTTAATATAGTGCAGTCTATAAATTCACTTAAAAAGTCTGTGTGCTTGTGTGTGTGTGTGTGTGTGTGTGTGTGTGTGTGTGTGTGTGTGTGTGTGTGCATGTGTAGGCCAGAAGTTGATTTGGGGTAGTTTCCTTTGTCAGTCCTTTTTATTTTTATTTTGAAACTCAACCTGGAGTTCTTCCTTTGATTGAGGCTGGATGGCCAGCCAGCCTTCAGTGCTGTTTTTCTCTCTCTCCTCTCTGCTCCAATGCTGTGGTTATAGATGAGCTTTGTCATGTGGCTTTTATGTAGCTGCCAGAGATCCTACTCAGGTCTTGAAGCTTGCACATCAGAGGCTTATGAACAGAACCCCTGTATGTTCATGTTAGGCATTTATATCATTCTGTTCTCCTGAAGAATATTTTGCATTTCTTGGGAGACAAAAAAAAACAGATTTTTTTATGGTTAAACTAGCATATTAACATTTTATGGTGCATTAACAGAATTTTACAACATCTTTACTTGGCAAGGATTATAGCATTCAAACTTGAAAGCTACAGACATCATTTAAAGCCTATCTTTAATGTAAATATACATTTTTGCATGTGTTTCTTATAAACAGACAATAGGAAGCAATTTAAATTCATTATTACTTTAACAGTTGAGAATCATCTTTTTGAAATGCTTTGGATGACGATTTGAGCATTCATGTAATTTGTCATCAAAACCACCCATGCCTCCAAAAAGGTTATGCTCAATTACACATTATAAAAACTGGTATTGACACTAATTTACAACACTAATTCACTTTTTGAGTCTCTTTTGGGGAAATGGATGGCATACAACTTGAGAGAGAGTCACTGGAAAACATCTACTAATCAAAATAGACTGTTCAATGCAACCATAGGTCAGTGACAGGTTGTTTGCTGATAAACTCAAATTATGCAAAAGGAAAAATATTTGGAAGAAAAAAGAATTTGAATCTGGTTATTCTGTGTATAAAAAACCCTCTAGCTGTGGGGTTCTGTTGACTATTTAATCATTGTTAGTTAATTATTACCTTTCTATTTATCTAATTTATTCAAATCAGTGCAATTTTTGGATGTTATTTTAGTCTGAAAGTTGTCAAACATTGTAATAGAACTTCAGGTTGAAAAAATAGTTTATAAAAATGAGGATCTGGGCTTTTTTGGCTTTTTCTTCTTGTTTGACCCAGGCTGGCCTCAGCTTGACTTGTTTGACCTTGGGTTTGGGTTTGTTTTTGTTTTTGTTGTTTCCTGTCTTCACCTCCCAAGTGTTGGGATTATAGAAGTGAACCACTGTGTCTGCCTTAAACCCTCTGTGTCATCTCAATCAAGGACTTAAAATCTAGCTTGGGCACTAAAGCCTTCAGTGTGTTATCCTGTGATGGTCCAAGTAGGAAGGCCAGGCCTATCATCCATTACCTAGTATTTCCCTACCTCACTTATGTAGTCTTAAAAAGGATGGCTCTCATCTCATTGTGTCCATTTTTTAGTACAACTATTCATTTCATTGTACCTTGGCAAGCAGTAAGAACAGAGACCAAGAAGGTCAAATAGAAAGTTATGAATTTTGCTGCTTGCTAGTTGGTTGGTGTGTGGGTAATGTGTCACTCTTAATTGAAATTTGCCAGGAATCTTAAAAATCTTAATTTTGGAGTAAGTTTTTACTGAATGCTGAGAAGTGATGGGTGGAAAATTAGGGAACATTTAAAAAAAACCTCATGAAAGTCCATGGCATACTCCAGGGATAGGATGAAGATATGGGGGGGGGGTGGTTGTGGAAAAGGGCAAAGGATCTGTCTTTTCTTCCTCCTAGAGTTTTTTAGTCTTGGGTGTTTACAGCTGGTCCTAAGGGTGCTGGGTGAATTTTGTGCTGCTTGTAATGTAGGAAACATCCCCTTGTCCTGTGATCCTGTTTATGGAGTCTGTCCCATTGATGGGTTATAATTAATGGTAAAGATTATTTGCTCTCTAGGGGAAGAATTTTTAAGAGATTGACTAGCTCTTGCTGGCACTGGCATGTTCAATATTTTTGTATCCTAGATTATTGGTATACTTAACAATTCTCTCCTTTATATTGGAGATATCGTTGTAATAACAGTATTTGAGAATAGATCTGTATTTAGATCGAAGCATGCTGTGTACTCCATTTCAGAGATCTAACCACAAGTCTCTTGAGATGGGACTTGGTGGACAGACCCCACTGACCAGTGTGCCCTTGGTGTTGACACACTTCATTCCTGCATTTGTTTGTTCATTCAGTGAGGGTCATGTGTACCTTCTCATGTGCTGAGTGTGATGTCAGGTGAGAGTGGGCTGTGAGGACTGACTGCCATCTCTCTGGCCCTTTTCACAGAAGTATATGGCAAATGTATTCATGGATTTCTGCCTAGGGTGCCTCTAATTTTCATGTATTTATTTATTTTCTTGGCAATAAGTATTGAACTCAGTCTTGCACACACTAAATGAACACTTGACCACCAAACCAAACCCCAGGCCCTTATTTTATAAGGGATGATAAGGGTTGTGGGTTTTTTTTTAATCATTGAAAATCCTTTACATCTCCATTATCATTCTCTTTGAATAAAGCATATTTGCATAGATGCTGTGAGCCAGGGATATCTGCATCCAGTAGGGTTGAAGAACCCATGAGTAGGTTCAAGGTGGAAATTCAGGCATAGTGGGTTTTCCTTGTTTTCACTCAAGACTGCACTAAATGGTCAGTTGTTCTAGTCTAAGATGTAGTTTACAGTTGCTAAAATTACCAAGTAAACATTCTAATATAAGATAACCATCGCTTAACTTTTTGAAAATGGTAAATTGTTATTCTTGGTTTCTGTGCAGAATTGTGTAAATTTCGTTCCAGTGACTGCCGTTGTGAAGTTGTTGAACTCTTGAACTTCACAATGACTTCCTCAGATGCAGGGGAAGGGCTGGAGGTTCTGCTTGCTTTGGCTTACACTTACTTCCACATTTCACTGAGCCAAACTCTGCATAGAGTTAGTTTTTTCTGTGCTTGATTACTGTTTATTGCTTGAGAACTTTGGAATCCTTAAAAAGTGTGAGCAACTTTTGGTGTTTTTTAGATACACCAAAATGATCTATACACTGATTGTTCGGTGAGACAGACAGCAAAACCCATCCAAAACTAGTTAAGTTTTTCTTCCTTTTAAGACTGTCACAGCCAGTGTGGCCCATGGAGCCCCCAACAGCCTACAGAACTTGTCAGAAGGTCTTTAATGTCAAATGTATTTTCACATTATCACCAGGTTCTTTTCCTGCCTCTCACAGTGTAAGCATTTGCCCTGCTGGTAGATGAACCTTGATGGACTACAGTTAGTGCTTTGGGCCAGGCAAAACTCATAGCCATGACAGCCACTAGCTGTCATGTAATCTTCCTCACCACTAGCCAGATGCTGCAGAAACAGAGTCAAAAGTCAGTTTCTCTTGAGCATGGTCCTGATGAAGCAGTCAAAATTAGTTAGTGCTGAGCTGCACGTTTTATTTTCACTGGACTAGAAAGTGCCTGGGAAGCCCCACCTACTTTCTTACCAGCCATCATTTTACTTTGGGTTTGCTTGGATCACAGTTGCACAGACTTGGGCTTTTGTCCTTATGCTTTTTGTTGTTGTTGTTTTGCTATTCCTAGAAAGAGGTTTGCAGCTTTTCAGTGCACTTTGCAGGGGGTGGAGCCTTCACCAAGACTGCTTTGAAATACATAACCCTGGCCTTCTAGTTAAACCTACATAACCTTACACCTCCTATCGGGAGTCAAAGATGGACTGCTAGAGAGGGATGGATCTTTTTGTCTCTCCTCCCAGTGTGGACCCCCCCTTTTTGCTGCTATTCACTGTTATAATTTTATCTGTTTGGTGGGGGGGTTCACACATGTGCGCTTGTGTGTTTATGGAGGTCGGAGAGCAACTTGGGGGACTAGGTTCTGTCCTTACATGGTGTAAGGGTCAAACTCTGGTCCTCAGGCTTGGAGGTGACCTTGCCTGCTAAGTTATCATGCTGCCCTTGTATTTATTTTATTAATTTGACTCTTTTGGTTGGTGGCTGAGGCTGGCTTATGGAGCATAGACTGTGACCCTGAGTCTGATCACATCTCCCTTGGCTGCAGGAGCAAAGCAAGGTCTGAGTCCGATTTTACTCCAAATTAAGCAAAATGTGTGAAGATTCCTCTCTCTATCGGCAACTAGTTCCTAAAAGACACAAACTCTTAGAGGCAGGTAAAACCAACTACCACTCAGCACACCACTCAACAGAGCAGTTACATAGGACCCAAGGGTATAATTAGTGGTAGTAATTTATTTAAAGGCTCTATGACAGGGTCCCAGATGAACATCCAGACAGAAGAAATGCAGAGAGATGTGGTGCTCCCATGCCTTGTCTGGGTATACCACCCTCCTGCCACTGCCACATAACCAGGAAGCTCTGAACCCTGCCTTTTGTGGGGTGGTTTATAAGACTTCATCATATAGACATGCTGCATATGTCATCGACCATCACAGGTCATCTAACTTTCAGCCCCTCTTTATTCCCAGAGGACAGGGGTTGGTGCTGAAACTTGTAGCTTGAATGAGATAATTGGTTCTTTGGCAAGCAGTCTTCATCCTGAAAGACTTCATCCTTTGGCTTGTAGCCTATCACCATCTAAAGGGGCCACCTCTTTAGAACAAATAAAAATGCAAAGGATTTAGGAACACAATGCCAAGAACTGAAGTCAAAGGCCAAATATTAGAGCAGGAGATTCTCATGATATCTTGAGCTTAAAAGGTGCAGGAAATGGAACAGACACCAGTTATGTCTCTTCTGACAGGATCACAGCCTGCTATACATGTATGGCGAAAGGGTAGGAGCCTTGAAAATTTAAATTTCTTAGTAATATGACCAGCTTGGCCCCTGACCAGTTCTGCCTCTGACCAGTTTCTGTTTCTGTCTGACTGTGCAGATCAGGAAGATGTTAAAGTCCATGGACAGCAGCTGAATAGAGAAGGGAATAGAAAAGCTCCCCCCACCCGGGGGGGGGTGCTTCCTGGTCTCAGAAAAGGTTCCAGGGGGTGGGGAGGAGTGGGGGATGCTTTCTGGTCTGATACAAGGGTTTTTTCACTTGAAAAAAATTGAAAGACCAGTGAGTGATATAGCTAATATGAGGAAAATTAGCACTATACAAAAGTCTATAGGTGGGACAGGAAAAGCATGATGGAAATATATTTAAACAATCCTAGAGGAAAAAAGATGGACTGAAAAGAAGCTCACTAACATGGTAACAGGTGCCCCTGGATTTAGGTATAGTGGGTTGGGTTTCCCCTCACACTCCTTTACGTCTTCCAAACGTCCTAAAATGGAATATTTTTATAGGCATCATTTGAAGAAAAACAGCTTTGTATTTATATAGTAAAAGTCTCTATGACCTCCACTGACTTCATATTCATCAACATTGCATATTTAATGATGATTGAGGTGACAGGTACTGTTAAAACGTTATTGATCATTGAGTCTAAATATTAGGATGATATTCATTTAGGGAATGACAAGGTGGCAAATGGCCTTCTAGTTGTTCTTCAGAGAACAAACGGTTCCTGTCAGATGATGGGAGGAAGGGCTGCTTCTGAGCTGAAGAATGCCCTTTGTAATTGCCACAGTGATCTGGAAGGGATTAGGAACTCACCACGAAGAAGCAGCTTACCCACACACTGCTGCTGAGATGTAAATAATTAACTTTTGGCCCAGCTGTGGCCCTGAGAGTTGGAAGCCCTTTGTTCAGAAATACTATAGCAGAGGCCAGAGGCTTCAAACCACACTGCCAACTCCTGAAAGTGTTTTACAGTACTTTCTCTGTTCCATAGTCACTCATCCCGAGCATATAATTATATCAAGGTGGATTGTAGACTTGAGAATATGAGGTAGAAGAGTTAAATTTGAAAGTCTACTGGATTTCAACCTCCTTACTACCATATCTTTATGCTAGAGTTTACTAGAGTAACAAAGAGACTAGGTACTGGCAGACAGAAATAGAAATAGCTGCTTGGAACTCATACTTTCCATAGTAAAACATGGTTTTACTATAGTTTCTACCAGCCACATTATCTAGACCCCCAGAGAACAGGTAAACAGAGTACTGAGCGAGGACACCAAGGAAAAGGTGAGCATGGGTTATGTAGAGAAAAGAGCGTAAGAAAAATGGCATACACGTTCCCAGGTGGCTGGAAGAGGGACCAGAAGGAGGGGTGGTGAGGGCAGCGGGATTGACCCAGCACAGGTGGCTGTTGGAGTAGAAAGCTCTGGGCTGATGGGTTGAAAGTTGAAGAGCTAGCTGTCCACATAGCCATTCAGTGTGGTCTGCCTGGTTTCCTCTGACACATTCCAAGGACAGACTGAAATTGTAACTATGGCTGATGAGCGTTTATCATGTGCAAGGCATTTTATGTAAAGTAATTCACTCATCCTGCCTGGCAGTCTTGAGTGGACACTGCTGTTATCTTCACTTGACAATGTGGAAGATGCTGAAAGTTGAACAAGCCACATTCTGGAAAGAAGATGCTGGAGTGTGACTCCTGTAGCTGACTCTCAAGTCTACATGACTTCTTGTTATCCCAGGCCCTGGAGGGACATTGTCTAGTGTATGAGACTCCCTTCATCTCCATGTCACAAATCAGCAAAATTCCTCCCAGGAACTCAGTCCTCTCCCTTCTCTTTACAAACAACAAAAAGGCTAACTAAAAGTCAAGACGTCATACTGAGGTTTGCTGGGATTTACTGTATCATTGGGCTTAAGTCTAAAGACAGATGTGTAGCTGCCTCAGAGTCCTCACAGTGAAGGAAAACTTTTCTGTTTGAAGAGCCAGCACACCAAAGAGATGTATTTTTGTCCTGTTGTCTTGTCTGAGCTATTCTTGTTGTGTGTTACCCATGTACCTATCCATTCTTTGGCTGTGAGGAACTCCTCAGGCATGCCGTCTGGAGAAGATGTGTAGTCTTTTCTGTAATTGTTCTGAGTTCAGGTTCCTGTCCAGCAAGCACTCAGCCAATACGCTGGCCATGTTGGTTCAGCTTTTCTTCACTGTGTACTGTAGAAAGGAAGGAGAAATCCACTCTTGTGAGATATCTGTGTTGATGTGTGAAGATATGTTGTCGTGACTGGTGTAATAAAGACCTAAATAGCCATTAGCTAGACAGGGAGGAAAGGGAGATTTCCAGGAAGCCAGAGGGAGAGGAGGAGGATCTAGGCTTAAGGAGACAGAGAGGGAGTCGGTCTTGTAGGATGAAAGAAAGGTAAAAAGCTACATAGTAAAGTGTAGATTACTAAAATCAGGTTAATTTATGTTAGAAGAGTATTTGGACAAGCCTAAGCTAAGGACAAGCTTTCATAATCAATAGTAAGTCTCTGTGTTGTTATTTGTGAGAGAAAAATCTGATTACAGCCTACCCTCGCCAGAGAAAAATCTGATTATAGTCTACCTTCTCCAAGTCAATAGGCGAAGACAGTACCTCTTGGTACTCTTCACTCAGGCACAGCCTTTCGTTAGTCTATTGCTTGGCTGCTTCACAGGCAGTGAAGGTAGAAAGTGTGGCCCTGCCTGCAAAGATCTATATGGAGAAGTCCAGAACACTCTTCGTGTAGCCTCTCCTATCTCGAGGAGGCAGGGAGACTGAAGGAAGTCCTTGTAAATACTTTGCTACATCTTCACGATTAACCCCCAGAAATTCAAAACATCCTAACCTTACAAATGATGTGCATCTTCTGTTCCTTGAATTAGCCACATTCCAATTGTGCTGTCTTTGGATCAGTGCAGATGGTTCAACACATGCTTCTGAGAACTGCCTGTGAACTTGAAGCTTCCCATCTCCTGAATCTGTGTCCTCTCATTTGGCAGGAAGAAGGAGAATGACAAAGGGACATACCTTGCTGGGAAAAGTATGGCTTGCAGATCTCCAATTGCTAGGGAGCTCTGAGAACAAACTGCCCAGTTGCAAAGGAGTCAAGTTTAATAAAGCCGTGGAGACTGAGGCAGGATCCTCTCTGAAGAGATGACTTGTCCAGTTTATTTCTCCATTCACTTGCTCAGCTAAAGAGATACACAATAAACAGATCTGCTAAAGGAGTAAAGAAAGAGGCAGCCTCTCTTTCCCAGAGACTGTAAAACATTGATTTTCCTAAGCTTTGGGGAGGAAAGATATGGTGAGTGAGAAATAATTGAAGGGCTTGTTTTCTTAGAGACAGTCTCACTTTGGTCTACCTGGTCTAGCTTTACTACATAGATCAGGTTGGCCTTGAGCTCCCAGAGATCCACCTACCTCTCTCTCTCAGTGCTGGGATTAAACATGTGCACCTGGTAGAATTTTTTTTTTTTCAATTTTTGAGACAGGCTGTAATGTAGCAGAGGCTGGCCCTGAACTATCTGGGATTACAGATGGTAGCGCAGTACCCATCTCCTGTCTGTTCATTGGATCTTTTAACCAAATCTTTATAATTTTAAGGCCCATTTTCTCAAAGAAAAAGATAAGATTCCAAGAAGATAAGATGATCTCTTTTGTCCAGAAGTTTTGGAATTCAGTGGTGTCTTTTTGTTTTCTAAGGTTTCAAAATGATCTTTTATTGGAGGATGCTGACTACAGAAAGACAGAGTGTAACCTTGTCTTTACTGGGGCTGATAACATTACTTTCACGACTAACACAATGGAAATCTTACAGTCTGGTGGGTGACTGCCTGGTAATACAATCTTACCGCTCAGGGGTTGGTATTATTGACCCCTGCGCTTCTCCACCCCATCTCTTTAGTCCCATTCAAAGCCTCCTGTTTTGACTCATGAGGGAAGAGAAATAATAGTGAAAGTTCTTGTTGAGGAACAGAGAAAGAGAAATGCAGAAGAGACTGGTAATTGGGGGCCTTGTCTCAGGAACCCCCAGGTCTTCTGGCCGTGCAAAGGAACAAAGTTTCCCTCTCTTTTGAAGAAAGGGGATGTCCCTTCCCCTCTGACAATAGTTTTCCATTTTCCTCTGTTGTCTAGAGGGCACAACACAGCCGTGGGAAGTGGAGAGAGCTCAGCAAGTGAAGTGCTTGCCTGGAAGCACACTTGAGAACTGGAATGTGATCTCAGTACCCATGTAAAAATATCAAGCATGGTGAAGTGGACTCGGGATGTCAGTGCTGGGAAGGTGGAGTCAGGAAGCTCTCTAGGCTCCAAAGACTAACCAGCATAGTCTAATGGGTGAGCTTCAGGCTAGTGAGAGAACACACACACACACACACACACACACACACACACACACACACACACTAAAAACAAAGCAAAAGCTTGACCATGGTGGTCTTTTGTTCCTCTTTCTTTTAGCTATGTTGGATAGTTTTCAGTTTTACAGGGAAATCTAGTCATGAAATGCCTTATTCTCAGTCACCTACTTTAGACATTGGCTTTGCTTGCTTGGCCTGCTGTCAGACAGAACATACCAGAGTCTTCAAGGATAGCAATGTATTTTCTTACAGTTCTAGAGACCAGAAGTTTGAGACTAAGGTTGTCAGCAAATTGATTTCTTCTTGGTTTATAGATAGATGACCAAAATGGTCTGTCTGTAGTCTGATCATGTTTGTGCTAATCTCTTCTTATCAGATTAGGGCCCAAGGTGGTGACTCCATTTAGCCTAATTACCTCTTGAAAGGCTCTGTCTCCAAATAAGGTCACCTTTTTAAGTACAGAAAGTTAGGTATCCACACGTGAATGCCAGCCCAAGATAGATGCCCACAGTATGGTACCTTTTCATCATAATTCTATAGTCCTAGACCCAGAGCTCAGAATTATCTGATGTGTCAAGATTAGAATGAGGCAGATGTTTTGTTCTGTTGAGCTCATGAGAGTGTTCCTTAGCAAGGCTAGCACATGTTTGTGCAATGTTGTTAGCTGGCTGGGTGTCCTAGACATAGGACAGTTCAAGGGCTCACAGAAGGACATGTTTCAGATGTTCCAGATGATGAGAGAAGCAGAGATGATCTTGATGTTGTTGGCAGCAATGCTAGAAGTAATAATTCTAGGTGAAAGTCTCATGCTGGAGTCAGCCTAATAGGACAAACTTCCTATCCAGCCCTCTGTTCCAGCAGGATGGCATTAGGGTAGGGTATATGAGATTTCGTGTTGAGTCATTTTAGGTGGGCTATGACATTGTATTCTTATCTTTTAGTTATTTCTATTGTTTTATGTGTATGCTTGTATCGTATATATAGAGGCTCCACATGTGCATGCCTGTGCACATTCATGCCAGAGAAAGATGTTGAGTTTCTTTCTTTATCACATTCTACTTTATTCACTCAAGGCTTGTCATTTTGTCTAGATTGGCTAGCCAGCAAGATTCCTGGAGTTTTAACATCCATTTCTGCTTTCTGCTTCCCTGGTCCTGGAGTTACAGGCACACATTGCCTTGCCTAACTTTTACATAGATGCTAGGGATTTAAATTCCCATTCTCGTGCCAGCATAGCAAAGGCTCGTTACCCATGTAGTTTTAAAGTGATATTTACATCCATGTTAAATTCATTTATTTAGTAGCAACAGTGGGCCAGTTCTGCCCCTCATTCACATGAAGCCTAGCTGCAGAGGAGGGCTGTTAGAAGCCTATCTATCCCCTGTGAGCCAAAGTGCTGGAGTGTTTGCTCAGGGCACCAAGGTGATGCTGCACCATGGGAGAGCATGAATCCTCTTGTCTCTGGACTTTTTAAGGAGCCACTTGGTTTTGGGCTCATTTTCCTGCCTGCTGTAGTTCCTTTTGTTTCCTTGTAAAGAGCCATCCCTAACATTTTCATAATTCCCTATGTGGAGACCATGACTTATTGGTAATTTCTAGACTGGAAAGTTTTATAATTTGGTGGGATTGGATTCAGCCTGTGTAAACCAGAGATTTGCTAACATAATGAATAATGTGGATTGAAATGACCGAAGAAAGGCTTGGATTGCTTCTTGACAGCTTGGGGAGCATCATTTACATGTTAATTGTTCACCTGACTCTGAAGAAGAGTCTTCTAAGAACTCACCTGCTGGTCCTGGTCAGTGTGAAGACTTTAAAGACCGTAATGGAATCTTTTTTTTTTTTTTTTTTTTTTTTTTTTTTAATGAATCCTGGGTTTCTTCCTAGGAATCTGCAGATATAATTATGGCTTATTGGAGTGTTTCATCCCCAGCTGAGAAACAATAATATTATACAGGGATAAGAAGAATTTAAAGCACACTTACCACTCTAGAATCTTCCAGGGATGGCTCTAATTACACAAAGAGCCCTTGCTTAGTGCTGATGTCAGATTTTGAAACAACAGTATTGCTGCTGCAGCTTGAATCCTGGCCCCATGTACTTTAGCTGATAGAGTCAAGTGCTCGTGCTTCAGCTTTTTAACAGCATAAAAACCCTGTTTATTAAAACAATCCTCTTTGGCACTTTGTAGCATTAGGATGATGCTGCCTTAGCAGCAATGGAGTCTAAACTCTTACCGGAAGGTGATCCACTCTTCCCCAGAGGACTGGCTTTTGTTGGCTTTGTCCAGGCTCCACCCAAGTGTCCTTCTGCTTGCTGCTCTCCCATCCTCTCCCTCTTTCCCTTTTCTTCTTTTCCTCTTGTTGAAGATGAGTCTTCGCATAGAGCCCCAGCTGGCCTCAAGCTTATCATGGTATAAGATGGGGAGGAAACACCCCTAAAGATCACAGTTTCCAAGGCTTCCAGGTTTGTTGTCCCATGCCCAAGAAGAATAAAAAATGTGAGTGAGGAGTATATAGGAAGTAGATTTGTTAAGTAAGAGAAACATGTGAGTAGGAAGAATTTTCCCTAAAGAGAGGCACCGCTGTACCATCTGACTAATGGCTTTCAGTGGATCTTTTTGGGGATTGGATGGAGACTGACATAATCTTTATTGATCATTTTTTGAGTGTTTCAAAAGCTTAACCATCAAGGAGCCTTGAACACCTTTTATATCCTCCTAGGCCCAGAGGAAGAGGTGAGCATGTCATGCATTGCTACTCCCATCATGCACCACGATCACCCTTGCCTATTTCCTATCACCTCATTATATTCACTTTATAGACCACTTATTGAGATCCTTTACTTCTGGTTTTTATTCTTCGACTATTGGACTAGCTTCTAATTCATCAGAGGCTCCTGATGTTACTTTCCAAGAGAAGCTAACTCCTGTCTCCCTGACAGTACTGGTCTCCAGAGTGCTGGGATTGCACACATACACCACCACACTCAGCTTAGAGTATCTTTCCAGAAAGATGAAATAGGAGATATCCTGGCTGTCAGGCAGTATGTTTGCTCTAGTGTTCTTATAAACTCCTTTCTAGAAATTTACATATTTAAATAAGCAGCAAAAAAGAAGACTCCAAAATCTAGCAGATCAATTTATAACAGATCTGTAAATAACTTGAGTTTGCCTTATTGTTGCCATATATAGCCTCCAGAACGATGTGATATTTTTCTACATTGCCTCTATGTGAAGGAGTCTAGTAAAATGCATTGTATGTGTAAACAATCTAAAAATGTCACTCACAGAATAGAGCAATATGTCTGGTTTGTGAGTTACTGCGGCCAAAAGTTTTAGAGCCACAGCAGAGTCAGGTCCATTTGAGACTCCCGCCCCCCTTTCTGCCATGGGTAGCCAGATCCATCTTAAAGCCCTGCCCGCTCGCCCTCCACGCTTGTCCATCTGCCTGCCCCCTTTTGATGAGTGACTTCAATGTTCTCTCTCTTGCTCATCCTCACTGGCCAGGCCTGCTCTTTGCTGCTTATTATGTGGGGACATTTATCAACTCTACCTCAGCCTGCAGTGTGAGGTCTTTTGTTTTATCTGTCAGCTTTGTCAGTGATGGTTCGCAGCAGTTCTGCAAAGAGCACAGTAGAAGGTATATCAATAATGCTGTCTAGGAACCAGAAAAAAAAAATAGTCATGTTCCTATGGCTCTTTTCCTGATTTGGAAACAAAACAGTATTTTGTGGAAAGCAATTATAAACAACTTAGGAAAGAAGGCATTGTGTCATCTTCTAAACCCAGTGATTCAACTGTACATATTATTTGTTTGCAATCAGGTAGCTGAAATGTAAAGGATATTAATTGGTCTGCCTTTCTCCCTTCCTTGTGGTGCTAGGGATTGAACCCAGTGCCTTGTTGAGTTCTACCATTGAGCTTCACCTTTGTCTCAAAAGGGTTTCTTTTTTGGGGCGGGGAGCTGATGTAGTTCAGGAAGAGAAAGAAAAGAACCATAGGTCAGCATAGTGTCACCATGTATACCTCTCCTTGTTGTGGTCCTGTGAGTTAGGCTTTATGATCCTGGCTTTGTGGATGAGGATGGTGAGTGGTGGTGTGGCCAAGGCATTACACAGTAGTGCAAGGCTGAGCTGGCTAGGAGTCAACCCAGCTGTCCCAAGTCCATTATACAATGGCTTGTTTTATGACCATGGAATTAAGAGAGACAAAAATAATAAACTTATCAGAAGAAAAAGAGGGAGGAAATTTCAGGGAAGAAAAGATGCAAAATGATGGAGGTATGAAAAGGAGCTGTTTTGAGCCATGATGTTGAGGGAGCAGTGGGCAGCTGGAGGAGAGGCTGGAGTTGGGCTGGGGAAAAAGGTCTGGCAGAAGGTGACAGGCAATCAGTGGCTATTGAGAGAGGAAGAAAGAGCATTCTCAAGGGACAAGACTGTGATAGATGGGGGAAAGGGGCTAGGAATCTTATAAATGCAGTCCTCATCTATGGAATTCTCAAAAATAAAATAAAACATAAAATAAAATCAATTTCTTTACTGCACGGCAAAAGAAGATTGCAGGTAATGTTGCTAGACCAGACATTTTTATTTAGGGGGTCAACCTTTGGCTTTGTGACGTGCATTAATTCCTGTCTGATTCAGGTTAATCATGGGAATATGGTTCAGGGGTGGACACATAATTCCTGTTGTTAAGGAGAGTACAGGGCTTACAGAATCCCAACATACTTGCTGTCCAGCTCTTCAGAGGAAACGTCTGCTGACCTCTGGTTTCCTATTTATTTACAGACAATGCCTCTCACATGCTGGCCTTGTTTTGTACATAATAGCCGGAGTTTGTTGTATAGACAGTGGCGTAGAAGGCCAGCCATGCAGTTAGGGCTGATAGTGGGCACTTGGGATTTGAGTGTGTATCTCAGAAGTTAGGTAAGAAAGAATTCCTAAGAACAGTTGTCATATTCTGTAACTTTTCTAGTGATACATGAAGAAATGTGGATTTACCCTAGACTGGGCACAGATGACAGGTGAAAAAAAGAATTCCACCCGAGTTTAGCGTGGTGAGCCAGTGAGTTTACTTACAGCATTACGGATGGCAGGATGACTGACTTGGGTATCTCAGGTGCTCCCCACCCACTTTGCAGGCAGCTCTACTGATGAGTCTCCTCTCCACCAGCAACTATTTATGACTTTAGTAACTTTGGAAAAGGGCTTGTGAGTCTTGTCTTTTTTTTTTTTTTTTTTTTTTTTTTTTTGTAAGTTTCTTGAGCAATACCTGCTGCCACCCTGGGTGGGGGTGGGGGGGCAGAGCTTTTAACTAGCAGATAATTTCCAATTGGGAGGAAATAGCTATACAACACAGGTAACCTATGATGTCAAGAATGCATGCCTTTTAAAATGGTATTGAAGACCAGGAGCCAGATAGCAGGTGATTAGAAAGAGGAACTGAATATGATAGAAGGTCGGCAGGCAGATGAGTTTACAGCCACAAGTTAGAAGAAAGACCCAGTCATTACAGCTCTAAGTGTGAGATGCATCATAATGGCCCTAGATATAAAAGTTCACATTCAATCTCACTTGAACCCTGATGCTATGGCACTGAGATCCTCCCTTTATGCCTGTTTGACTGTTAACACCTTATTTTTATGATCTTTCTTGTAATAAATAACCCAGTCTCCTAGACAGGGCCAATTCATGTTACTGGCTCCGGAGTATCCACCGTGGTTGTTGCTGTACTATGGACCCTGTGGGTCCTTCCAAGCTCAAGAGCAGGAATGCTGGTGAGCAGGAATACGGAAACCGGAGAGGAACACATGAACAGAGTAGGAGTCTATAGACCAATGCCTGCAGTGAGTTTAGCCAAAGCATTGACCTGTCTTTGGAATGCTAATGAACAGGTGAAAGGAGAGGATAAAGGAAGACAGTGTGAGCTAAGAATGACTTATCTCCTCACTTTATGGAGGAAAGTAGTTGACATCACATCAGAATTCAGGGGGAAAACCTCATAAGACATTTCAAACAGGTTGAGGCAGATTCCAGAAAAGCAGAGTTGAAAGTTTTGGAAGGGAAAACAACTTCAAGCAACAGTTAGAAAACCATTGAAGAAATCCCCGTTAATTTAACTGTTATCATAGACCACCTGAAGACTTTTAAGCACTCTCTCACACACTGAATTGGTATCTGAGACTTGGAAATAAAGCATCTGAAGAGGTGTGATCATATGTCGATTATTCTTCCAAATCCAAACTCCCTGAGTAGGGACAAGGTCTGATGATGTTCAGCTATCCTTTGGCATACTTCTTGGTATACAATATAGTCCATACATACATGTTGCATTAATGTGTCTCAACACCCATTTTAGAGGACGGACGTCCATAAGATACCTCCGACAGTCTAGCTCAGTGGAGTAGATGCTTCCTTTAAAATGAAAACCGCTAAGTCAGATTTGATAGTTTGGTTTAATGTGTGAATGCATATGTAGGATTTTCCTTTTTCGTTAGGAGTTTTTACTATGTTAATATAAAGTGGATTTTAGGAGAGGATTCCAGTGTATGTCCTGCGGCTGCGGGATGTGAGGGTTTTCCCACTCACAAACAAGGAGAGGCTAAAATGTCAGCACTGGGAGGAGACTTAGAGGTGCTTGTGTCTGTGCATTGTCTAAATGAAGCTTAATGTCCTTAGTCAAATGCAATCTGCAGTCTGTGTCTTTGAAGGGAAGACCAGCCATCTCATTCCTTTTCTCTGGAGGCTGTACCTAGCTCCCTGATCTCACCCCTCCTGTGCCTCTCTGAACAATTAGGCAAATGTATGGTGGCATCCATCTTCCCAAGAGTGTGCAATGGATAACAGAAGTAAAGCCGATAGACATGAGTGAGCTGTGGCAGAGCTATCAAAGCAGGTGTTTTTCTGATTGCTTTACTCTGAGTTGGAGTTTGTCTGGCATGCACAAGGTTCTGGGTTCAACCCTCTATGCCCACTCATAAAACTCATTTTTTTTTAGGTATGGTAACTAGTCTCTTATAATCCAGACAGTGAGGCTGGGCAGGAAACTTACAAGTTCAAGGCCATTGCTAGGTTACTAACAAGAGATTCCCCGCAGCAACATCTTAAGCCAGTAGAACCCTTGTTCTGCCAATCTTGGGCTATGAGTATAAGTGTAAACTAAACTTTGGCAGTGTCACTTGGTCCTACTGGAAGACCACTGCTTTCCCCTGGGTTCATCAAGCACCTCTGAGCTATACATCCTTTCTTTGTAGAATGGTATCTGTATTGGGGATGGTTCTGGATGGATGGTCCTTTTCATGTCTGTATATACCTTCTATAGGCTCCCTCTGTCTCTGATGGTAGCTAGGATCCCATATCACCCTTTGATCATAAAGGATTCTTCCTGAGGAATCCCTGGAGAACTGCCATGGAGGGACAACAGCCTCTGCTCTCTTTTTCTCCATTCCAGACCCTTGAACTTCTTGGCTTTGGAGATGATACAGGGCTGAGTGTGGTGCTAGCATTGGACCATCAGCCATTGCAGTTATCCCTCCTCTCTAAAACCTACCAGAGGATCCTGTCATGCCTCAGGATCCAGAGGGTGGCTTTGGAATATCCAACATCTTTAGGTGTGTTAGAAGCAGTGCATGAGCTCATAGTAAGCCAATGGAAGCATCTGCCATGTCATACCATCAAGCAGTAGCATCTCGCTGAGGTATTGAAACCTGAGTCTAGGTCAGAGGGCTTCTGCATGTCAATGGAGATCATCCTGTGCTCCATGAGCATTTCTGGGTCACCAGTAGAACTTGATATTTGCTTATGGTGTAGATAACATACAGGTATCAAAGTTATTTTTCACCTCTCTTCTGTGCTTTAAACATGTCCTTGCAGATTCTGAGGGTAGCCTTTAGGATGCCTTATCGGAGCACAAGGGCTGGCCGAGTGCCAGACGGCTGAGTTATAGGTGGCTGTAGTTTTCTCTTAGTGCAATGGCCAACCCTGCAGCACCTGAGCTTGATGGCTGCTGAAGGCTTCAGTTCTGTCAGTATTCTCTTACAGTCCCTGCAGAGAGGAAAAGCCTGGCCTACTGATGGGCAAGAGGCTCTCCAAGGAAATCACAGGGCCCAGGGAGAAGTGAGTCCCAGGAGGGAACTGCTTTGAGGAAGCTTGGCTTAGGCCTCAAGTTTGCAATAGACTCACAGTCACCCATAGTTGTGCACACTGGAAAAAGTATTCCTGATGTGTGTTATCTGAGCACGCTCTGGTCTTTCTTATGGGTGTTTGCTAATTTGCTGTCCATCTGAGAGGAGGGGAGCAGAACAATGCATTTGAAGTCACCCCTGCCCCTGTGCTACAAGCTTTATTGTTCCCAATACTTCTAGATATTTCAAACACGGACTTTTAATATGCAATGTCCATATTTATTAGGATCACTTAATAGCAATGGAAATGAGTCCAGTGCAGCTGTGGTGGACCACAGTCACAGGGATGGATTTGTACCGTCACTTTTTATTTCGTTTATGTGCAATTTCAGATCCTTTTATACTTTTCTTGATGAAACATAATTTGTTGGTGGTGTCCAGGAAAGTTGCTCTGACATTTCCCTTGGCCTTCAAGGAAATAGTTTGTATCCTTTGCTTCCCAATCTAAGCCACTAGGAATAATGCTCATTGCACGAGGAACATTGTAGAAGCTTAGATCCAGCTCTAGGGGTCTGCAGAGAAGGCTGTGTTCTGGGGAGCTGTGTCTCTCTGTCCTAAGCACTGGCATATTCATCCTGGCTTTCCCAGTACATGTGTCTTTTTCTTTCATCTCATTGCTTTATTATATCCCTTAAGCAGCTGAGAGTGGGGCAGTCACTGGTGTTGAGTCCTTAGCTGGATGAATTTGTAGCTCAGCTTTTAGAGGCTTTCTGTTCCCCTCCTTGCTCCATCCCTTTACCCACATTGTTTACAGGTTTTGATCTTCAGCAAGTATTGAAAGCCAATAGTTAAGCATATTAGAACCATGTTTGAAACAAGGCCAAATTGGCACCCAGTATACCTGACTCGTCCTATGGAAACCAGAAGTTGCTTCCACCCCTCCCCCGCACCTTCTCATTTGATTTTTGTTTGGACTCAGCATTTCCTGAGTACTGACAAGGCAGTATGGTCTTCACATCCTTAGGCAGAACTGTGCCCTGAAAGGCAGGGGAGAACACTTTCATGATTCAAGAATGAGGCCACTGCTCAGCCTCTGAAACATTCCTTGTGAATTTATTCCTTGTGTAAGAGAGAATGAGTTGAGTGTGAAGGGCAGCTTCTCTCATCAGAGCTGATCTCCTGTCTGATTTGGGGAAGTACCAGCTGAGGAATGAGCACTCTGGCCTTGGGAGTGGGAGTCATTGGTATCAGTGAGATCACTGGGTGAACAAGTTGCCAACCATTTTTCTGACCAGGTCAGTGGGTGATATAGACATGCAGAAGCATGTATACTGGTTGAGCTGTTACTCATTAAACTGGTGGTTTCTTGTTGCCATGACTACGGATCAGTTATGAGCTCCCTCCCCACCCCATCACAGTCCACTTCTACCCCACCTTTTGGTGTTTTCTCAGGCAAAGCTTAAGAGGATCCCTTGGGGAGTGTCTTCTTGGCAGCCATCCATTCTCCTTCCTGCTAATATTTCATCCATAGGGATCTGGTTTTTGCTTGTCTTACTGGCGGATGGATGGTTAGGGAAGCCAAGTGGCTTTTTTTTTTTTTTTTTTAGGTTCCCGAATTGGTCAGCTGAGAACCTCACCCTTGTGTCCCTGGACCTTAAGCAGCCTGACTCCATGAATTTGTCCTCACTCATGTGGATCTCCTGGGTGTGCAGCATGGAAATTCCATGCAGTGGATACTGGGAGTTGAGTAAGGCAAACAGGTTGTGTTCTGAGTTTAGACTGCATTTATTTCTTCTCAACTCCAAGAACGCTCTCTATCTCCCACCCCCACCTTCACAGTCAGCTTCTTGGGGACCCTCAAGTGGACGAGAGAACTGCTTGAAGAGTCAGGCAGGTGTAAGGGGAAGATATGAAAGGTGAAGTGTTCTGGACAAGGCTCTGATGTGTAGAGGTGTGTGTGTGTGTGTGTGTGTGTGTGTGTGTGTGTGTGTGTGTCCCTGTCCATCCTCCATCCCCTCCCTCTTTTCTTTCATCAAGGAGAATTCTGGAGATTAATGTTCCAGTAACTGGGTCTTCTCCCGAGGCCATACTACAGTGTGTATTTCCAGTAGTGTGGGTGCTGAAGAATGCCCCAGAGTGCCTTCTGGGCCCTGGCAGCATGCAATGAGAGTCCTTTTCCTGAAGTTCTTGTATGTGCAGTCCATGCAGCCCTTTGCTCCACTGAGGTGTTGCCAGCTCCTCCTTTCTCCGAGCTGCTGAGGGCGAGGGGCAGCTTATTGGCTTGTTTTGGAAGGATCCCAGAAGGATCACATGGAAAATGGCTCCAAACATCTCCTGCAGTTTGGCTTGAACAATCACGTCTCATAGCCATCCATCAGGCCTCACAGGCTCCATCCTGATCCAGCACCTTCCATCTGTGAGTGGGACAGGTTGGGTACTCTAAGGTAAATTTGCTGGCTAGCGAGCCAGGAAGAGCCCTGACTTCTGGCTTTCCTCTATTTGTGTGATTTATTTCTTACCAAACTCCCATGGAGACTCTAACCATCACTCTGGGATCACCAGAGCCATCATGAGCTGGGGGTAGGGGTGGGGGTGAGTGGGCAGTGGGTCATACTCCTTGGAGAGCAGTGAAGGCTGCTCCTTCATCAGAACCACAGCCACTCCCTATCACCAGGGCAGGCTGTCACTTCTCCCGTTAAGGGCTGGGATGGAAGTGTGAATGAAGCAAGCCTTTCTTCATTGGACTCTCCCATATGCCTTATCAAATGCATTTTACATCAGCCTAGTGAAGATAGCCTGGGCCTCACATCTGAAGAGTCAGTCCCCCAGAAGCAAAGGAAATCAATGGTCTCAAATAGTGCTTTGCTGCCAGTAGATAATGTACTGATCTGACCTTGTAGACTTTCCCAGTGACTGGAAGCAGGCAGAAGCAGAAGGGCTCCCTGTGTTAGCAGTAACTGACTCAGCTATTTCTGCAGATTTCCCCATTTCTGTCATGAGCTCTGGCATTCTGATGGTCTCCTCCTTTTTCTGGGTAAGCAGGAAGCCCAAAGCCAGAGCTGGAGCCATCCTTTCCTCAGAAGAAGTCCCCATGATAGCACCTTGGAGTCAGATTGCCCATGTTGCACTTGAGCTCTGCAACTTGTAAGCCGTGTGGTATAAATTCTCTGTGCTTTGGTTAAAGCTGTAGCACCCAATAGTCATGATAACAGCCCCTCACCGCAGCACTGTCTCCTCTCTTATAGTACCACTGTGACTGTTCACATAGAAATGCTGAAGTCAGTTTCGGAGAGCCTTCCTAGAATAAAACAGTCCTTCAGTTAATATTGGCAGATCTACCACCCTCAATGAAATCCCACCTTAAGTTAGTGTGAATTTATGAGAGCTGCAAGGTAGATGTTGAGCTCTTGTGATGGGGTCTATACATGATGCGTGGGATGGATGGATGCTCAATGATGATTGAGTGAAGAGGGCTGGTAAGAAGTGGCTTACCCTAAGAACTGCCAGAGCTTTTAACGGCATAGACCGATACACCTAGTTAAAAGTTTGGGCTCTGGGACTCCAGGCTCCTGGCTCAGACCTTGTTACTAACCGTGTAACTTTAATCCAGTTAACTCTCTCTGTACCCTAGTTTTCTCCTTTACACAGTAAAGATGGTGAGAGCAGCTGCCTCATGAGGCAGTTACAAGAATCAGATTGTTAGCATACGTAAAAATTTGAAAGAGCACCTATTGTGTAATAAGTTCTTGGTAAATGTAAGCACATTTATTACTGTTAATTCTTATTCTACTGAGAGTCAGAAAAGAAGATGTAGGATTAGAGAGAGCTGAGTGAGGATAAGAAGCTGAATCTCAGAATAAGTCACAGGGCTACATGAAAGTCAGAGACCAAAAGACCTTCCCAAGGAAGCGAATGCAGGGCCAACAAGAGAGATCAATACAGCACCATGAGGAATGACTCTGTGGATTGTGGAGAGGATAATGAATCCAAGAAAGATCTAGACATTAGGGAAAATCAAGGGCATATGTTGTCATGGAAACCAAGGAAAGCATTGTCAGATGCATTGAGAGTTGAGTGAAGATTGAGGATAAGAAATGAGCCACTCACGGGGCCTGAATGTTATTTAAAAGACTAGAACAATTCAGTCATTGGATGTTTGAGAACTATGAAAACTGAGATATGGAGACCATGATGAGGATGATAAGAAAAAGATGAGGTGGCATTTAATGAATAGTAGATCAATTGAAACTTCCCTATAGATCATTGTCTTCTAAAGACACAGGAGGATCAACCTAAGAGGGCAAGGAAATGTCAAGTCAATGGCCCTGGGTGGGGGTGTAATGAATACAGAACAAGACTGAGATGCCTCTCCTGGGCAGAATGAGCAAGTGGGGATTGGTAGACACAACTCAGAGAGGGCCCCTAAGCAAGCAAGCATAGACTAGCAAACAGATTCTGTAACTCCGTATGTGTTCATGTGGGTGTGCACATGCACAATGAGGCCTGAGGTTGATGCCAGGGTCCTTCTTAATTGCCCTTCACCTTATTCTTTAAAACCATGTTTCCTATTGAGCCTGGAGCTCATCAGTCCAGCTAGACTGCCCTTAGCCAACTCCCAGCACTGGGCTTGCACACACTGCTGAGCTCCCCCTTTGTGTGGGTCCTGGGGATCTGAACATAGATCTGAATCCTTGTATGGTAGACATTTTAACGACAGAGCCGCCTCCCCACTCCTGAAACAAACAACAAAAGCAAATGTACATGAAGGTCAGCTTTGAACCTTGCTATTAGTTTTGTGTTGTTTGGTTTTTTTTTTTTTACTTGTAAATTAATTTTCCATCCCCAATACTTCTAAACATTGGGAAAGAAGTAATTTAGGGAGATTTGAAATCCTTTCAGTTTAAAGAGCCTATGTCTCCTAGAGAAGAGGAGTGGGAAGCGGCTGAACTCAAAGGCCTTTGCTTTTCTTGCCCAAATACATAGTAATAACATGTAGTATCCTAAAGATGCACATTTCCACTGCTACAAAGACATTAGCTCAGCTATGTTCATAGCAACATTATTCATAATAGCAAGAACCTGGGAATATCCTAGATGCCCCTCAACTGAAGAATGGATTAACTGTGGTATATTTACACAACGGAGTACTACTCAGCAGTGAGAAAAAATGATATCCTAAAAGTTGCAGGCAAATGGATGGATTTGGAGAATATTCTCATGAGCGAGGTCTCACAAACTCAGAAAGATAAACAGGGGATCTACTCACTCATTGGTGGACTTTAAACAAAAAAAGCTAAGTATATCCAAGCTGCAAACCACAACCACTGAACAGCTTGGGATCTGAAACACCTTGGACTGGCTCCTTGGAGCCCATTCCCTCCAGAGAAACACCTGAATCAGTCTTGATGTGGAGGTGAGAAAGCAGATCTTCCTGGAGTGGATGTTGAACTAAGCCACCTTGTGACCTTGGGACCTCCTGCCCTTGCTGGGGTGGAGATAAACTGGAGAGAAGAGTGAGTGACTGGGAGGGTCAGGAGGGGGAAGGGAGCCTGAACAAGAGCATACATGGATTAAAATATATATATATATGACTTTTTTATAATAAAAACAAAAAATAAAATGTAAAAAAATAAAACCAATTCAAAACATAAAAAAAAAAGAAAAGAAAAAAACATGTAGTACCTACAGCTGAACCTGGAGTAGGAGGGCCTGCTTTCCTGATTTCCCCTAAACAGTCTGAATTTATAAAGAGTTATTTTTTGATTGACGAGGATTCAGAAACTGTGAACCCCAGAGGCAGTGGTTTTGCTGTCTCCCTCATCCTCAAGCATGAGAGGAAGTGGCTGTTTTTTAGATGATCCAAATCCATTTGGAAACCCATCTCCCTTCCTGATTCTGTTTAGTATCCTGAAAATCCTTCCTCTGTCTATGTTTTCTAAGAAAGAAAACTGACTCATGTTTGTTAGTATGACTTAGTATGTTCTCTTCAAATCTGGACACAAGCATAGTAAATGGATCAGGTGATTTTGCAGTCACACACCTGGATTACAGATAAAAGGCTGTGCTGTATTCCATTTGCACAGAAATGAGGCAGGTGTGTAGAAAGCAGTCTGAACTTGAGGGATGATAGGGTGCAGGGTCCTGAATTGGGGCTGTGGCAGCAGGAATTTCAGGGCCTCTGTTCTGAAAGCAACCCAACTCCTTGTCATAAATCAAGAAAAACCCTCAGGACTAGAGGCTCTCATGACTTCACAACCCCATCCCTACTTGGGAATAGTCTTGAGGCCTCTCCTCTCTACATGATCTGTCTACACAGCAGCTGTGTCTGCACATTGCACTGTCTTTGCTTCTGGTAGCTCCAGTGTTTCTTCTGTGTGATGCTAGACATGCTACTGTAAAGTGAGCCGATGGCATGAGCTCACGAGCTCCAGTCTGTGGACTTGCACGTAGGATCTTTCTTTGCCATAGAGAGTTCAAAGGGGAATATTTTAGGGCAGAAATACCTCGTCTGAAGGGTATTTGGGTCCATTATGAACATTTATGAGAAGCCAGTCTTTCATAACTACTTATTTCATTTATCCCAGACTGATATACACCAAATTCCATTTCTTCATAAATAGATTAGTAATACATTGTTTGTTTTAGTTTTTTGTTTATATTGTTCTTTTTTGGATACATGTAGCCCAGGCTGACCTTACATTCACTCTGTAGCTGATGATTACCTTGGATTTCTGCCTCTACTTCTTTAATGTTAAATGACAGATGTCTATTACTATACACAGTCTATATATTTGGGGGATCAAATCTACACTTTGTGCATTTTAGGAAATCCACCAACTGAGTTACATCCCTGGGCCACAAATAGCTAAATAATTCTCACAGAGCTTTGCATTCTCTTATCATGTCTTTGCTAACCAATGTGAGGATCTTCACATTGAAGGTTTGTAGAAATTCAATAGAAAGTTGTAGGAGCTTTGCTTATCTCTTTCATGTCAGAAGATTTAGGAGGCCGAGGTGTTGACAGTCTCTGGATGATGTCATTTTGGCAAGGAGAGGCTTTGCCCCACACCGTAAGGAAACCTTCTGTGCAGTTTGCCTTAAGGACCCAGGAAGAAAACCAGTCCCCCCATCTTTCTGAAAAGAAATAAGAGGGGTTTTAAACACCTGGAAATCCTATAATAAGTACATCTGCATTCTGCTGCTGGGTTTCTTAAATCTCTCCAGGAAAATACTTGAATGGCATGCATGTGCATTCCATCTAGACAAACATTTTGGATTTTCCCTCGCTTAGCAAGAAGTTTTTTTTTTTTTTTTTTAATTTAATGAAATACCAGAAGCACCTAGTCTTGAAATTCCAAAGAGAAGTTTTTATGACTATATCAAGTTGATAAAATTAAATCACTGACATGAGTTAAATAGCTGGAAATAATCCTAGGCTCTGTAGTTGACAGATTTTCCCCCTACAGCCATGGATAGGAAAGGATCACTGATCTCACATACTTGAAGGGTTGGCTTAAAACTTACATCAGTTATAATATTTTTCATATTTATCAACTTGGTTACCTTGAGCTAATTTGGCTCATCAGGTAATCGACAAATGTTCTCTAAGCTCTAAATTTCTAGGGTCCTACTGTAGGAGACTCTGAAGCTTGAATGCAAAGCATAGAGATTTTCAGGTGAATTGCCAGCAAATACCCCAGTGTTTCCAGCCATAATGGCCATGAGTGAGAGGCATAAAGGCGCCCAGGGCATTAGAGAGGTATATAACAGTGTCATACCTGGGCTGGCTTGGGGGTTTAATTTGCCTTTTTTTCTGAGGTCTCCACTTTTTAACTATGGCTATGTTGGGGCCAGTGAGAGCCTGTGAGGGACTTAGGGTCATGTGATGATGGTGTGATGTCATTAAACTCTATGCCAGTTCCCAGTGACCCAGGGTTTGTCTTTCTCTCATCTGAATACTGGTCCTCATGGGTGAACCTGTTTCTCTTTCACTTGGGACAGCAGCCCCATCTGTTTGCTGCTGTATTTTAAAATTTGTCTTGTTTTTTTATGGCTCCCTGGGCTGTTCACACAGAGAAGATGCTGTTCTTGTTTGGGTGGTTTCAAGGTTGTCTTGGGACCTGGATGTGCTTCCTCTGGAAGCAGGGTTTCGTATCTGTGAGCCACCTTCACAAAACAGCCATTTGGGAGGGCTCAGGTTGGGTTTCAACATAAAGCTGATTTCCATGTTTCAGCATCATGACTCTTACTAAGATGAAGACAGAGAATGTTCCACTCATACTGAAATAACTGATCCTTAGCTCCTGATCCTTCCAATAAGAGAAATGTGTATCATTGTTAGCAACTGGTAGTGATTATCACTGAATTAATCTGCACTTGCCAGTGAGCTTCTTTTTACTACTGTGTTTCCCTACCTGCTTGGAAAGTGGTGAATGAATGGATGAAAGGAGGGAGGGACTTATATCATATGGGACATTAATATAGGTGTGAGTCACCAGGCCTGATGCTGTTCTTTTTGTCATACATGATGTCAGTCTCTTTGCCTCCAGGCCTGCCACTACTACCCTTAACTCTCAGGTTTTACCTGGTGCCCGACTCTGGACTTCAATCTGCCACCTGGTTTTCACTCCACAGAATGAACTTCACATACTCCCTTTGCCCCATTTCTCCTATCTATTCTCACATGTGGACTTTCTCATCACATCATCATCTTCCCTTCTTAAGCTCTCAACTGGAAATGTGGATTTTTTTTTTTTTTCTGAAAAATTTTCTTGAACTTGAGACCACTTAAGATCCTAATCTAATTTTTTTCTTGTACCACTGGGGTTTCTTCATGACGTTCATCCTAGCTTAAGAGAGACATTTTGCTTTATGATTTATTTGCCTGTTCCACTGGACTAAAGCATCACTGAGGTTAAACTTTAAGTCCCAGCACTCAAGCACATATAAGTGCTTAGCAAATACTCATCAAACATTTGTTTTGTCTCTTACATATGCATGCTTTTTTCCTCTCCCTTTTGAGGTAACTGTGCCATGATTTTGTGGCTGGAAGCAGTCCTTGGATCTTTGTTTGCCTAAGAGCCAATGCAAAATCTTAGATTTTGCCAGACATGGACTACACTGCCCTTGAGAATATGCACATGTGAATGACCATATCATCAGCCCTGTCTAACATCTCTGTCTGGACATCATCTCACATGCATGTTCTCCCGTTACAGACCAAATAAACACATGGCATCTCATTAGAGTTTGTGGATTTCTATTGGTTACTTGCAATAGATTTTCAAGTTTACAAGACTTTCTGATTCTGATTTGATGTGTGGGTCTTTTCTGAACTGTTTCATGGTGGGCTATTAAACTTTATGGTGCATTTTGACTTGAGATTAGGGAAGAATGGCTTGGGGAGGGGGTGCATTAGACACGGTTGGCATTGTTACTCCTGGTACAGGAGGCTGAAAAACACAGGATTTTTCAGAAGTCACTATATATTAAACAGAAAGCTGTGGAGGGTCCCATGAGGGTCTGTGGAAAAATGAATGTGAATCAATAAATAACGGGTTAAACACTTTTCTTCAGCTGCAAGAGAACATCCCAGTTATGACAAGTGACATATTATGGCTTGCTGGGGTATGTGAAACAGTTGATGCAAAGCCTGTTGGGCAGCCTCCCCTGACATGGACATGATAGGCCAGATCCTTGGTCACTGACTTCCTGCTAAGACCCTGAAGTGTGACCACTGGCCAGCCTTTACAAGTCTCTTAAACAAGTGACCTGACAATGGTTTTCACTGAATCCAAGACATCAAGCCATCACAGAATAAGCTGTGTTGACCAGGACTGGGACATGTAATAAGCGGGGCAAAGAACACAGGAGATGGCAGGGAAGGAGCAGGGAAAGACTTAGGTATCAAATTCCTGACTACCCATGACATAGCAAGAAAGAATGCCTGCTCATTGCTGGAGGCAGAGTAGGTCTGTGAGTATCCAAAGAGTGGCTAGATCTCCTGCTTCACTGGAAGACAAGACTTCTCCAAATGCCAAGGCTGGCGCAGGCAAAAACAAGCCTTAAAACAAAATAAAATGGAGTTGGGATTAGTGCCTTATACTTACTGGCCTCAGCAAAGTGTTGTAGTTTTTTTTTTTCCTGAGTCTGTTTCCAAATCTGTAAGAGGGGTGTGTGTGGTGTGTGTGTGTGTGTGTGTGTGTGTGTGTGTGTGTGTGTGTGTGTGTGTATGTGTGTGTGTGTTTGTGTGTGCGTGATGTAAAAAAGGATAAAACCTATCAAGATAATTAAAAGACTCAAAAGCTGTAAGAATATGAAGCCTCTGATCCTGGGGCCAGCACACAGCTTGGTTAGGGAGCTTTGGATAGAAGAAGCTAGCTTGCTGCCCTCTTATCAACTCAAAATCTGTGTGTTCTGGAATCTGGAAGCATCTCACCTGATGGCATGTCACAGTTTACTGGCTAGAAACAGGTTCTTTCTTACCAGCTTATTCTGTGGTGGCTTGATGTCTTGGATTCAGTGAAACCCATTGTCAGGTCACTTGTTTGAGAGACTTGTAAAGGCTGGCCAGTGGTCACACTTCAGGGTCTTAGTCCCTTGCTTGTGGACTCCAGGGAACTCTTTTTCCTAGACCATGATGCTGCACATCTCTGGTTTTCTGTGGAGGAGTGTGTTAGTAGTGAATCAAAGGGAGGCTTTTTCCCTTGTTGTCTGTCTACGTAGGAGTTTAATTTTAGTGCCTGAGATTGTGAATTATTTGTGGAGAGGTACACTCCCACTGCTGCAGCCCTTGTTTGCACCTGGCAAAGACAATAAACCTTCTAAGAGCAAAATACAATTTCCTTCCCATACTTGTATCTTTTCTTAGCGTTTTAGAAAATCCTACTGCATTTCTGGAGTCCTTGAACATCTTTATCCACTATTTAGAATACATAGCACATGGATCACTCACATATAGCTACATACCACATACCTGACCTATGGGACTTTGGCATTTCTGCATGTACAGCCACTGGAGTTGATAGCAATGTGCCCCTGAAGTGGTCACCTGGGTATGACACCCACAGCTGTTGCCCAGGGTAAGTCCCCTGAAGAAGTCACCTGGGCATCACATCAGCAGCAGTGCAGGGTGTAGGCTTCAGAACAAAGTTCTTTTCAGCAGCCCTGTTTTCCACAAAGAAAAAGCAGTTTCCTGGGATTCCCATTCTCACTCTTGCAGACTCTTAGGAGTGCCTGACTCAGGGCTTTGAGAAAACCCAAGCTCTGTTCCCAGCAGAAGAGCATAGATCATTTGCTTTCAAGGTCAGCTGGGTGCAGTGGGTCCAGGCAGTTGCTGATACACAAAAGGTGAAGTATTCTAGCTAAGAGGCCATTGAGAACAATTCCTGATTGCCTCGAATGAAAGACTTCCTGCTGGAATGATAAGGAGGAATCCCCGATTACTAGATTATTCAGGCACAGGCCTAATTGAAAACATCCTAGAAGAAAATCTATTTAAGGCTGGCTTCTCAGAAGACTAGAACAATTCCATGTGAAGCAGGAACAATGCTCTAGACTTGCACATAGCCAGGGGCCCCAGACCATGCTCCAGTAGGTTTGCTCCAGCATCCCATCCTTTATTGCCTCACTTGCAATGTGAGGTGTGAATATTATCCATGTGTCCTCAGGATCCTGAAGGAAGGAGCAGAATGGCGTGTGTGTGTGTGTGTGTGTGTGTGTGTGTGTGTGTGTGTGTGTGTGTGTTTTATAAGTGTATCTTCTGAATTAGGTATTAGAAAGAAAGGTGGAGTTTTTGAGTCCAGGACTTTTGGCTGACTCCAGAGATCTCCCTAGATTCTGGAATTCTAGCATTCACTCAGAGACCTAGACCAAGTTCAGACACTGCTACTAATTGCAGAACCCTTGACTCAATAGCCACGTGTGCCCATGTGCTCTATCAGTGCTCAGCTTTAGAATCCTGTCGTTACTGCTGGCTTCCGACAGCCTTCAGGGTGGCCTTTCCCTTCATGCTCAGACTCCTGGTCCTCCCCTCTCAGCCTTGCCTGTAACCATCTGGTCACTTCTTCCACTCTTTGGTGGCCTTCTGGCTCATATTGACTGGAGGGCTTTTCTAAGCCCAAACTCAAATCCCCACAAATGCCTGGCAGAACTAGCTGTTTCTCTGCAGACTTCTCAAAGCATTGTGTGTTTACCCCTGTGCCCTACAAGTGTTTTGTTACTATTCTACCTGGGCATGGCAGTGGGCATTTAGTGCTCGGTAAGCTTCCTGAAGCTCAGAGAAGAGGTCACTCTGGGGAAGCAACAGGGACCATGTGAATTAAACCCTGGAGTGACACTGTGAAGCTTAGGGTCTTCAGAATGAAATCTTGCTGTTTCACTGTGTGTCTCTTCCTGGGCAACTGAAGTCAGGTTCTGGCTAAGTTCAGCTGGCCTCCCGGGGTATATTTAGTGCTTTTGAACTTAAGGGTGACAGGATCATTAGTCATTTTTGTCACATTGCAATCTGTTCTCAAGAATGCAGTACCGAAAAAACAAGATTCAGGTCAATGGAGGGGTGGGTTTGGGTGTCTGCTAAAAGCTGAAGTTGGCTTTGGAAATCAACATGCCTGGCAGAAGTGAGTGTGCTCGCTGGACTCAGTTAGGCACCGTGCCGTAGAGCCGCTCAGCGTAACGAGGGTGCAAAATGGGGAGGGAACAGTCTCTAAATGCTGTTAGTCTTTAGAAACACATCAGTGTATCTGCGCCTACCCTTTATTTTGAAAATTAGTCTGCACAAAAATCCAAATGTAGTGATTAGATATAGTGGGAGAAGATTGATCATTCTGCTTACAGCAAATTTCTGTGGCTTCCAAAGAATTCACTGTGGGTTTCCCTGGTTTTTGACATGATATGATTTATTTACAATCAAGCTAAACAAGCAAAGAAAAGAAAAATCAGACAAAAACTAACAACATCCCAGATCCCTTTACAAAACCTACAGTGTTGTTTTGTCCCCAAAATATGAATCAGGGAAGTGTTGAGAAGTGGCTGTAATGTAATGTTCCTGTGGACAATGGAAAAGGAGATGTTAGGGCACAAATCTAGATTCGAAAGATTATTTTATGGGCTGATGAGATGGCTCAACTCTTGTCAAGCCAGAAAACCTGAGTTTGATTTCAGGAACCCAATTTGGCAGTTTTTGAGATGCCCCAGGACCTCAGGAAGTGCACCATGGCGTACGCATGCCCCCTCCCCAACGCACACACATAAAATAAATCAATAAAAGTAACGTGGTGAGATTTTTGTCAGTCATGTTTGTGGGCAAAGTGTGTTCTTCCTCTCACCGTGTGGGTTCCTGAATGTCTTTGTGTATACAGTGCTTCTGCACATGTGGGAAGACAGAGGTCATCCTCAGCTGTCATTCCTTAGGAGAGATGAGAATGACGTCTTGGCTTCTGAGACAAGATCTGTCACTGGCTGGTGCTCCCCAGTAGGCTAGGCTGGCTGGCCAGGGAGCTCCATGGAGCTGTGCCTATTCTTGCTCCCTCAGCTGGGGACTACAGGCATACATCACTGTACCTCACTTTCATACATGGTATCTGGGATGGACTCAGGTACTTGTGTGTCTCTCAGATGGCAGCTGAGCCATCTCCCCAACACCCTTTTGTGTCTGTTGTTTAGTGACAAGACTTCATGTAGTCCAGGCTGGCTTGAAACTGACCATGTAATCCATGCTGGCCTGGAACTCTTGATCCTCCTGGGTCACCCTCCCCAGTGCTAGGACTACCCACTGTGTATTTTTCATAGTACTTTGCAGGTTAGCCCATCTTTAAAAAACTCTAAACTTATAAAAATGTATAGGAGCCTTTTTTAAAGTATGTGTAGAAATTGAGCTATTTTTAATGTAACCCTTTACCCATATTGCCTTTTTAAAAAGTGTGTCTATCTTAAAAGTGGCAAATAAACCCAATACCGTTGTCTGCATTCCCAGTGCCCAGCACTTTCGTCCAGGCAGTAATTCATTCTCAGAGGGCTTTGTGGGGATTTGTTTCTCCCCTCCCCCCCTTTTTTTTCCCGGTTTGTTTCTTCTTGAAGCAGGTCCAAGCTGCCAGTGTTTGCCATCCCCTCTACCCAGTAAACAGCTCCTGCCCTCTCTTGTGTTTATCTTAAGTAGATCCTGCTTTATTATGTAGGAAAATGCTGAGTTGATGGGGCCACCAGTGCACTCAGTCCTTGACGCAGTAACACCCGACTACCAGGCCACTCTCCGAAGCTGCTTTCCATGACTTCCCTCCTGGCTGAAGCCTGGAACTTCGTTGAAAGTGAAACTCCTTGGTCCTCACTCTGCACTGCTGCCTCCCCGTTTAGTGATGAGGAAGAAGTGGTGTGTTTCTGGTGGTCAGGAGGCAAACATATCACAAGTCTCTGTCCTTCTTTCTCTGATTTCCTGTTCATTAACAGTGTGTTTATGGGAAAAGATTAAACCCGACAGCTCAGCAGATCTGTCTTCTGAGGGAAGTGAAGTCTATGTGTTAGTCCAGTGACGTTTAACACTTCAGACGTGCCTACTGAGAGCTCCATTTTCAGGACTGCGAGCAGACACTTGAAGGGCAGTACATGATAGACATTAATGGCCTTGGAACTGAACTCCAGTCCCCTGCAAGAGCAGCAAGTGCTCTTAACGGCCAAGCCATCTCTCCAGTCCCTTGACTTTTGTTTTGAGAGCATGTAAGCTATGTAAGATTGAAACTTTGTTATTTCACATAATGCTGCTAGCTTCGGCTTTTCCTAATTAGACTACTTCTATCAAGGAAGAGAGACTTAAATGTTCACATTGTCACAGTGTCTGATGCTGGCAGGTGTTATGGATAAGTGGTTGTACTTTGATTATCAGAGAAGCCTTCCATTAAGAGCCTGGGCAACAGAGCCTCACTGTGTCAGGAGCATGCCTGGGAAAGAGCTAGGGTTCTGTCTTCTGTCCACAGTTCTGCTTTCTGGCCAAGACCATGAATCAAAGTCTCCAGCACAAAGTCATATTATGAACCCGGTACTTCCTGTAGAGTTTGGTTCACTATGGGCTGATTTCTAATAAAGACAAAGGCCAGGGGACAGAAATATCTTTCTTCTTGCCCCTGGCAAATACCATTTTGTTTCTGTCTCCATCTCAGTGTCCAGAAAATTGGATTGGAAGCAGGACATCGCTGGGGAGTAAATCAGATTAGGGCATCCTCCATCGCTGCCTCCAGCAGTCTTTTCATTCCACTGTGCTCTTCACTCATTTATATGAAGTTGTTTATGACCCCCCTGTGTCATGGGGCCGTTTCTAAACCAACCATGTCAGTATAGGCAACGGGCGACCCTCCTATTTACAGGGCCTAGAGGGCTGGGCTTATTGGAAATACTACCAGTGGCTTCATTTTGTCTGGAGAAATGTCTGTGCTTTTGTCCTAAGCTTGACGCTAAATGACCTCTGGAGAACCTCCGTCTGTTCTTACAGGCCATTTGGCATCTGTCAATGGTCCAGACCCCAGAGCTGACTGGACTGGGACCCTGAATCCTGGGTCGGCACAGTTGTTTTCAGAGTCTTCTATTATGTTCTCACAGAGTTTCACAGGAACCCATCTGGAGACGAGAGTCGTGAGGAGGGAGCTGCACAGCTGTGAGCTACAGGAGTAACAAGCTGCCCTGATGGATGTTGAGGTTTTTGTTCCCTCCTGAGACCTTTTATTTTCCAAGAACTTCTTAGAGCGTTTTTGTCACAAGATGTGGAACTGGCCCTACTTGTTTCTGTGGTACAGATGTGTTTAAGAACAAAACCTTATATACTTCTAGCTAAAATTAGGTCTCAAAAGCCCACAGATGCTTCCAGAACTGACTTTCCCTCCCCCCAGTCCAGGCCAGCCATGGAACCCAGAACCTCAGGCATGCTGGGTGGGTGATCTACCAGTGAGCTCCACGCCTACCCTGCCCGCCCCCCCCAGCTTTCTGAACCCCGTTATAACCTTTGGTGTTTTTTCAAAGCCAGGAAACTCACCCAAGCCCCCTATTGTTTCCTGATACTTTTCTTTGTCTTTCTAAGGTTAGAGGTGGTTAGGAGATCCAGGCTGAGTCTTCCACACCACAGTGACCCTGGAACCAAAGACCTGTCTCCCATGGGCTCCCTTTACTTCCCATACTTGACAGCACAGAGAAAGTTCTCATGAAGTCAGGAGGCTCTCTGGGTGAAGTAGGAATTTAGAACTTGAGGAGATCTCAAGGAGAAAATGGGAAACAGGATCTGAGTGCTGCCATCTGGCCCTCCACAGGTTACCCCTCATCTTTCTTCCTGCTACTTCTAAAACTGGTTTGTTTGCTTTTCTTGTGACCCCCATTATCTACCTCAGACTGAATGGAGTGAAAGTTAGTGTATCCCTAGGAGAAGACAGGCAAAGGAGTCAGAATATCATAACATTCTTCTCAGACCAAATATCAAAAATGTTTAGGCTTTTAGCTTTTAAAATTGTGGGGTGTGATCTCACTGCATTTGGGCTAAATTTATTTTTAATTGATAACTCCAGTGTTATTATGCTTAGCTATCAGTGTTGGGCATCAACCCAGAGCTAGTATAGACTTTATTTATGTCTGATTTCTTTGTGAAACTGATTCTTTCTCATGCCCTACTTTTAGGATTTGAATTTTAGCAGAATTAATCCAAAATGACTCAGAATTATACAATTAATTGCATTCAGCTTCAGTTACAATTTGTACTGGCTGGGCCAGGCTGCCATCCTCCCTGGGGCAGGCACTTGCACATGGCTGTTTTGGCTGATGCTAAGGCCCTGTGGCTCTCTGCTCAGTGTGGCAGCTTCTTAGGGAAAGCCTTTTAGGGCTGACAGTCTCTCACCGAGTCCAAGAGAGCAGTAAGTACCCAGGAGTGCCATGGGGATAATGACTTCAGTTTATATATGTGTATGCATACACACACACACACACACACACACACACACACACCACACACACACACACACACACAAACAAACAATAGATAAGAGACCCCAGATTCTGGGGTCTAAGGTGGAGGAGGAGGTAACGAGTTTCAAGTTCAGAGAGTTTCTTTTTGAGGTTCCTCCCTTCACTGTTGTGGGTCCTGTTTTCATGGACCATGGGCCTCTTCTTAGCACAGAGGATGCAAGGGATGAGACCAGGTGACAAAGGGACTTCTAGAGGAACGTGGGAATAGGATGGGGATGCAAAGTGATGAGTGGTAGTGAGGAGCAGCTACAGGTCTGGGCTTATTCTGGTCAGGTGGGGGATATCACTAGATCAGTGTGCTGAAGTAGGGACAGCCTGTCTCCAACTCCTCTGGAATGTTCTTATTTTCCTCATAGGCTGACTTCATTCACACTGTCTATTTGGCAACATATGACCGAATTTGGAGCCTAGCTCTTTTTGGCAGGAAAAGTTCATTAATTTTAGCTGGCTCCCCACACCCTTTACAAGTGTGCCTGAAAAAAAAAAAAAGCCTGGACTTCCGGGTTCTAAGATGGTTCTCTGTATGTTCCTGGGGGTGGATGCTCTGAGGAAAGAGAGGCTGCCCCCCTCCCTCCGCCCCCAGAGCATTTGAAGTGGAGCTGCCAGGAAGATGGTCAAATGCAGGAGCATTTGTGAGTCCAGAGACTATGAAAGATTACCCTAGTCTTTTTGATTGCATAAGTGCCACTCCACTGTTAAAAGAAGATGGGCATCTGACTGTGCCAAGCTCAGTCATCTGCATACACTAAGAGCAAAAGGCCTGCTGTGGCATCTGGATGAACTGGATTCTTTGTGTGTGGGTGGGAGATTTCCTTCCACTGGGAAGAAACCTAGGTGTTCATGCCTCTGTAAATGGATCCTGGCCACAGAGCACAAAGTTCTTAGGAACCAGCTGGCCTCATCTATTTGCTTTGCCCTCACTGCCCCTTGAATAACTTTACAGATGTAGTGAGTTACGGGGAGGTCTCATTAGGTTAGCATAGGCTCTCAACTTAGAAGAAAGTAGGGGGGAGCTGGCAGACATAGAGGTTGGTGTGATGTGTGCAAACCACGAATGCCAGGAAGCACCAGAGACTAGTCAGGGGACATGGACAAGATCCTCTTAGGAGCTTTCAGAAGGAATTAGGCTTCTCCTCATACACTAGAGAACAACTTCCTGCTATCTAAAGCCATTGGTGCTTAGCCTTGGGAACTATTAAACATCCCATCGCATCTCTTCATCCTCTTTTGTACTTTCTCATCAACACAAGGCTTACATTGCTGTCCATTCTAAGTATGCCTGGGTCCGACCTATGTATAAGAACTGTAAGTGGCATTTTTCAATTGACTTTCTGAATGAGGTTCAGTAGGAGGCCATGATCAATCCTCAAATCCAAGGTTGATAATTCTCAAAATCCCTGTGACCCCTGGATGTTCCCTCGGTGCTTGGGGAAGCATCTCAAGCATTGTGGCCTACCAGGCCAGCCTTGCATAGTAGTATCTGAGTTAGCCACGTGTTCCCGTCACTGCTGTTTGGGAGCTGACTTTGATATAAGTAGGTGAAAGAGCAGGCATAGAAGATAGAAACTAGGGAATCTCCCTTGCTGGCTTGCTTCCCTTATGATGGCAAGGGCAAGGAGCTGGTTTGAGCAGAGGTTCTGCTGGGCTGCACTCTATGCAACCCTGTCTTCTTGCTTTACTGGAGTCACACCACAGCATTAGAAGAATACTCTCTACAGTCAAAGGAAAACACGGTGTGAGAAGATGAAAGCCGGCGTGGACTTGACCCAGTGCTTCATGCTAAGGCTTCTGGGTAGGCCTTGATTGTCAGCAGCTCTGGGTATTCAGCATGAAGTGATCACACTTGAAGAGAAGTGTTTCTGATTTGGGAGCTTTTCGAGTTTAAAAAAAAATTGCTTAGACTTTATAATTTGAGCATTTGTAATCTAAGATATTCCAAAATGCAGAACTTCTTGAATGTCACGGTGGTGCTTAAAGTATTTCAGATGTCAGATCATTTTGGATTTCAAATTTTTTAGAGTAGACATTCTAAACTTATGTAGGGTTTCTTAGTGTCCAAGAGTGGTCATGAGATCTAGGAGACCTTAATAGCCCCATCCTAGAGGGTCCTTCCCTAGAATGGGGATTCCAGTGGTGTCATCCAAGGGCTGCTGCTAAGTACTTGGTTCCTGGGACATCTCAGTAACTACTGATCAGGACCATTAGCTAGTCAAGAGAGCAGCTGAGTATGTTGGCCTCCTGCAGACATCAGACATCTTTCTCAGATGACAGAATGAGGCCCAATGCTCTCCTGGATCTTTTCTGTATATCATATCCTCTATTCTCTCTCACTTGTTAAAATGGTTTGGAGAAAGCGGCCTGACACCAATATTACAACTTCTACAAAACCATGCTGTGACAGTTGCCATTTCTAGCATAAGTCATCATAGGCTCTCCAAACTACCTGGAGAGTGAGAGCATACCATTTTAAAATTTGTAAGTTAAGAGACAGTATTGAAATAAGATTAAAAAAAAAAAAAAAGAAGTCTGATTTTCAGAACCACATGGAGAGGGTCCCTTTCATCACTATCCTGAGGACTCCATGTGCAGTGGATCTGCTTTCTACTTAGACCACTGGAATAAAGTTCTCACTGAAGTGAAGCAGACACAAAGTCAATCTCCTAGACTTCGTAGTTAAACAAAAGCAAATGCTGGAAGTAGCTGGCATAAAACCCCAAGTAGACTTCTACTTGCTTTAAACTCAGCGTCTTCTGGGTTTTGTTGTGTCCTTTACACGTTGCTCTGCTGACATTCTTGGGTTGCGTAAGAGTGAACAAAGAACAGGACAAGAAGGGGAAGGAATGAATAGCTATTAAATGCTGGACTATGCGCCCAGCGCTTGGCGTGATCACATCAACCCCAAGAGTCTCAGAGAGGTTAGGTCAATTGCCAAGTTTGCTATGTTGCAAAGTAACGGAGTTGAGATTTAAATCTAGATTTGTCTCCTGAGTTTTCTCACTTATATTAGTTACTCTTTCTCTACTATGACCAATCATTTAGCTGGAAGCATCATAGGGGAAGAAGGATTTAATTGACCTCACAGATCCATGTCAGGGAAGACATGGTGAGTTCATGGAGGCCCTGCCTGTAATGGCTCAGTGTTGGCCAGCTAGGCCTTATAGACAAAAGGTTTTATAACCTCCCAGAACAGTGATACCCGCTGGAGACCAAATGTTCAAGCCTATGAACCTCTGGTGTGTGTCTGTGTGTGAGGGGTGGATTTTAATGACACTATACCACCATACTCTTCTACAGATACATAGATAAAAGGCAATCTGACTTTATCAGAGTCACTAAAGAACATTGACATGTTATATCTAAAGAGCAGCCTGAGGAATACTCAGAAAAGGTCATCAAAAGAATGCTCTCCACCCTTGCTCAAGAAGGCAAGAAGTATGTCATATAAAACTTTTCGGAAATACTAAGAGTTAAATCATAGGTGGCTAGAGAGATGGCTTAGTCCCCAAAGTGCCTACCATAAAAGATAAAGGACCTGAGTTCAGATCCCCAGCAGGCAAGTGTGACACACACCTTTAATCTCAACACCCTGTGAGTTCAAGGTGAGCCTGGATTATGTAGTGAGTTCCAGGCAGCCAGGACTGCACACAAGACTGTGTCTCAAAAAGAAAAAGGCTAGGCGAGACAGTGCACATTTGTAATCCCAGATCTGCAGAGGTGGATCCTGGGAGCTTGCTAGTGAGACAGCCTAACCAAATAAGTGAGCTCTCAATTCCAAGAGAGAACCCTGACTCAGAGAATAGATAAAGAATAATTGAGAAAGTCATCCAGTATATGCATACACACTTACACATGCACACACACACACACACACACTTACACACTTAATTAATAAAGCTACTTTAAAGTATTGGTGAGTTTGGAATAGTTTTCTTTTCTTGAAAATTCCTTCTTGGATCACTTTATTTTCTTCTAGTTCAGTGAGGGAGAGTCTGTCAGTTTTAAACTCCACCTCTCTGTCCATTTCTTTCCTGTTGGTATAGACAGGCAAAGAGAAACACCCAGCTCTATGTCAGAGGTTCTGCTTATTTTCAATGTAGTTATTCATCCATCTGCCTCCCTTGGGAGTGTTTTTAAGCAAATAATTATTTGGAACAGTTTCCTTTCAGTGCCCGCATCTTGTTCTCTACCTGTTTCCTGACCTCTTATTCTTTCAAGTGAGAGGCACATGGTCTACTCACATCTATGAGTTCCATACGGCACACGTGCAGGAAGAGGCAGCCTGGGGACCCTGAGTAATCCATCCGCAGTCTCTAGGGATGAATCATTCATGAATGCAGGTTTTCCATCCAGCTCATGGGATTGGGCCTTTCTTGCAAAGTTGATATGTTTAAAAATTCACACTTGCTTTGGGCTTGTTTCCTATGTCAGTAGTTGCATTGTTTTGTTTTCTATGTGAGTATAAATGAGTGGACATTCTTAGCTTCAATGATCATGTAAGGTGATGAATTCTATGTATAAAATCTATGAATATCATTGGCTGTGACTTAAAAATGCCTAGCACCAGTTGATTGTGATATATCATTAGCACAAATGCACTTATGACCCATCTACCTGAAGTCATGGCCTTTACTTTGTCTATATGGTTATAATACTAATTTCTGTTTGTTTAAGTTTTAAGACAGGCCTCATTTGCCCATGACCCTCACACTCACTGTGTGCATGCTGAGGTACATGAGGAAGTCCGAGAACAACTTGGAATCAGTTTTCTTCTTCCACAACGTCAGTCCTGGGGATTGAACTAAGATTGTCAGGCTTGATGGCAAGTGCCTTGAACTGCTGAGCCATTTTGCCAGTCCCTAAGTTTAATTTTAACTAATGCATGAAATTATAAAAATGTTCAGGGTATCTTGTGATGCTATGACATAGTTATACATTTTACGATGTTTGAGAATTAAGATTTATTAAATTTGACTTATTCTAAGAGTTGGTTTGGAGGAAATTTGACAGCTGATACATGGATGTATGTGCAGAGAAAGCGGGCATTGATTATGAGCAAAGGGGTGTGACAACTGTCTCCATTCTAGTGCCTCAGTTTCCCATATAACTGTGAATTCAGTGAATACAGTCCCATTTAAGATGCTTCTGGAGGTGTTTGTACCATGCAGTTTCTTTTTAATTGTGTAAGATTTGGCATTAGCACAGGTACAGATACACACAAAGCACACCAGACAGCACCGTGACTTCAATCAGAGAAGCTAGCAGCTTCTCTGCCTTAAGGGGCCCAGTTCTCCAATGGGAAGTCATTCTGTTGAGTGTGTTTACCTGTGTGCAGGTGCCCATGTTCAGACACCATACACATATATGCAGAGGCTAAAGATTGCCTTTGGATGTCTGTCTCAGTCATTCTCCACCGGGCTTTTGGAAACAGGTTTTCTTAGGGAATCTGAGGCTTGCTGATGTGGTTACATTGTCTGCCCAGAAAGTCCTGGGGATCTATCCATCTGTCTCCTTTGCCAGACTGCTAGCTCTTTCATGGGATCTGGGGATTCAAACTCAGGTCCTTCTGCTTATCCAGTAAGCATTTTCCCCACTAACTAGAAAACCATTCTCAATTCTGTGACACTAGGAAAAAACAGATAATCCTCTGCTCATTGCATATACAGGGCCCCGTGTCTAGCATGTGTTAAAATTCTGAGACAGGCTTGTACCTTTTCTATAGTCAGTGGATGGACTTTTCAACAAGCTGCTGCACATGTGGAAAGAATGTATGTGTGGGTGGAGGAAACATCTGGCAGCTGAGCAGAGTGGTGCGGGCTGGCCCCTCATGTAGTGACTGGGGGCGCTTGAAGCTGTGCCAGAGATCTTTGTGTATGCTTCACGTGCTGTTAGCAAGCCCTCTGCCCCTGGGAGCCTTCTCTGAGCTTCTGGGCACTTGCTTGGAGAGTTCAGAGGGCTCCGAGTTATTCTGGAAAGTTTCCAAGTCACCAGCACATAGCTGCCTCTCTCTCTTCCAGGTTCTTTTGTCATTAGCACAATATAAGACAAACTTCTTAGCAAATTATTATTCACCATAGGTTTGCCCCATTGAACAGTTCGAAAATAAATAAATCAAAGACAGAGTCCATGCTGCTGAGAACTGATAAGTCTCCCACTAAAATTCAGACATCATTCTTTTCTTTTTGGTATAAAGTTCAGAGATTTGAATGTTTGAGATTTTAAGTAAAGTTGGCCTTACTGCTGTGTATCTTCAGGCAGAGGATAAAAGTGGGACCTGCTGCATTAGTGCTCCTAACACAAGCTTTGCTTGGTACATTCCTTCCCACAGGGGTCAAGGAGGGAAAGTCACAGTGGGAATTCGAATTGTGACCCCTTTTCCTTTCTAAAAAAGGCTGGAAATGACTCATGTCCTTAGTTTGGTGTTTAAAGCTAGCATTTGATACTGGACAGTGATTCATTTCTGATTGTAGCAAGGGGTGCTGAAATGAAAGTCAAACCACACTCTCACCCAAACAGAAGCTGGAACAGGGCTGTCCTCTGGCGTCTCCATTCCCCCGAATGCACGCATGGGTTCTAGTGGTAGCTCTCCTTGCAGCAAGACATTCCATTTGCTGCCTTTGAGCGACTTGCAAAAGGGTGGCTGCACATCTCACCCTGCCAGTATGAGATTGCATGGGAAGAACTTCATGACTGCACAGACTTTCGGCCACATCATTGTCCGTCCCAGTTACCATGAACAATTGAGTCTCAGGGACACCAAAGAGTTTGACTAAGGCATTGTCCCACTGCTGTCCCCTTACTACATGCTGCAAATGCAGATTTTATTCAGAAGTTATTAAATGTAGTTTGACATTCCTGGTTGGCTTAAGGTAAACAAACCCAATTCCTCATTTATAAATGAAAGACTGAATGATGTCTCAGTTTATAATAAGAAAAATACTTGGGGGAGCATTTTTCTTCAGCTTGGAAAAGTGTAACAAAGAGGGCCCATTCTGGTACTTTTAAACTAGAATGGGGGTTCGGATGATACCTCAGTGATTGAACATTTGCCTAGCATTGTGGTTTTGGTCCAGGGTGCCTCAAAAAAATAAATACAAATGTGTAAAGTAAAAGCAGAGTGAATTTTTGTTTGTACTTTGAAAAGACTCTTTTTTTTTTTTTTTTCTGAAGTATTTGTTGAATTAATTCTCCTCCAAGTCTCTCTTCCTACTGTGGCACCATTGCTCTGAGCATCTGAGCATGTGTTTGGTGAAGATAGCTTTCTGTCTCCTTGATTCCTTCTCAGGAACTTCTAGGAGTTGGGTGGTGTCATTTCGGTGCCTCTTTTATTTCTGTTCAGCAGGAATACAAGCTGAAGGCACAATGTCTCTTAAATGCTAAAGTTAATCAAATAAACCTATATTTTCTGTTCGGTATTTTGGCCTTAAGTAATGACAAGATAGAATGGGATTTTCCTTTATCTGGGTTGGTGCTGTCTAGTTAACTGTGGGAAAAGGTAATGTATAAGGGAAAAAATTAAATAAACTGGAAGAAAGCAAGCCACTCTTTGTTGTCTGAGTCAGAGCAAATCTCCTGCAGCCACATGACTGTTTCTGAAGCTGAGGAGTCCCAGGTCCCATTACAGGGCAGGCTATATGTCTGGCTGTCCAGCAGGGACTTGCAGTCAGCTGACCAGTTTGCTTCTGAAGACTCACTTTTGTTCATGACAAATCATACTCCACGTTTGTCTCTAGGGCCAGTTCTGTTGTAAGCAGCAGATGTTGTCTGGCTACATCAGGAACACTTTCCTCTGCTTGCCTTTGGTCCCAGACATCATCCTGCACCTTCCAGTTAGACACCAGCCTGGTGTGGATGCAGCATTGTCCTTCAGGGAAGGCAAATAAATCCAAGTTGTGGTCTGGACTGAACAATTACAGCTTCACTGGTCCGAGGGCCCTGAAGTGGTCCCATGAAGGATGGTAGGAAGCCGGAAGTGAACAGAGTTAATGAGGGGAGGGGGACTCACTGCTTCCTCTTACCCCCAGGGCTGTTTCTCTGTACTTCAAGTCTCTCTACAGCTTCACTTTTGCTAAGCGCTTCCCGAAGGAAGCATTGAGGAGACACAGCTCAGCTCAGGTCCCTCCTGTGGTGTGATTTACAACTTGGAGGTTCTAGTCAGAGCCAATGTGTCCATAGACTATGATGGGATGCCTTGTGAGGACAGAAAACACCCACAAAATGTCAGAGTCTCCAGTCTCTGCTCCTCTCACAGACAGATCACATTTCTGTCTCTCTGTAGCCTTCTGGGTATCTAGTTGTGGTCAATCTATCTGTTGAAGACAAAGCCTGTAATGTTCCCAGAGTTTCTGGAAACACATCTTCCCACTCTTTTCTTCCTGCTCCATAGCCAGAGTGGTGATTTGTTTCATGTAGGAGTAGATGTGATGGACACTATAGTTAAAAAAATAAGGTGTCTTAAGTGATTAATGTTCATTAGAGAAAATAAGAAAATAGAAACAGATTATAATAAAAACAAACACAATGTATCAGATGATAGCTATGCTGTGGTCCTGTATTGCAGGTATCTTAAAAAATATGTTTATCCACCACTAGAAGAAGATATGTATGGCTCTGCAGTTGAGAGTGCTGTCTGCTTTTCCAGAGGATCTGAGTTCAATTCAGAACACCTGCATGGTGGCTCAGAGCTGACTCTAACTCCAGTCCCAGGGATCTGACCCCTGCTCTGGTACCCATGCGGACTGCAGGCACAGGTATCCAGACACACATGTAGGCAAAACACCCATGCATACTTAAAAAGAGATGAAGAAAACTATCTCTAACTAGCTGCTAAGCAACTCAACTACCATTCTAATTTTATGGGTTCATATTCATGACATAATTTTGCAAATTGACGTTATTGGGTTGCAGAATCTTTGTGAGGATTTTCACATTCAGTTGCCCACCAAGCTGCCTATTTCTGTCACTGGTACTATTGAGGACTTGTTTGGAAGTAGGACAAGGAACTGTCTGTAGCTTCTTAAACTTTCAGAATAAATGTTTGATGTTAAATCCCTGAGTTATTTTTGAAATGCAAATGTGCCGGCAGACCTTTGGGGTTAAGTCTTTAGCTTCTCAGTACAGGTATGTGGAGCTTTGTAGGAAAGAGAAAAATTTGGGGACTGTATCGAGGTCTCCTGGGGCAGATGGTGAGAGTTGTGAGGGAAAAAGAGCCACAAGATTCACAGCATGGCTGCAGGTGCACAGTATGGCCAAAGATGCACAACATGGCTGCCGGGACAGAGCAGGGCCACAGCACACAGCATGGCCACAGACGCACAACATGGCTGCAGGCACAGAGCATGGGCTCAGGTGCACAGCATGGTCGCAGGCGCAGAGGTTTGCAAAGACCACAACTGGCTCACAATTGGAAGTTGTCTAACTTCTGGGTGAAGACAGTATGGGTCCATCCACACATACGCCTGCACCACACGCACAGGTTTTCCTTTCCTTTAGCAGAATTGGAAAAGAGCATGATTTGGGTGGTTGTGCCAGGAGGAGGTTACAGAAAGTCACATGACAGTCACATGGTGCCAGAGAAACTCCCCAGTCCTACCTCAGGGCTGCTGCTCAATGGACCTGAACCAGTTTGCATTTTTTTTTTTTTTTTTTAATAGAGCAGAATCATAACAGCAGTTGGAGCTACCTGGCCCTGCCCAGCCTCAAGGACCTGATCTGTGTAAATGAAGCCCCTTCATTTCAATACCAAGGATTGCCCTTTTGAAACAGCCTTGAAGGGCTTGACATTCTAGGGTTTAATTATTAGAGAGACAAGCAAAGGCAATGAGATGCCACTCTGAAGCAAGTGTTTAACCTCTTGAGAGGAAGAGGGAGGAGGGTGAATTAAATCTCCAGAGGGAATCCTCAAGTCAGTGTCCCCCTCCTCCCCTTGCAGACTGACGGCCAGCCTGAGAGTGTTAGGCAGCACCGTGAACTGTGTTGAAGCAGGAGAGAGAGCACCCTGTTCCAAACCTTTCCTTGTGTTTGGGCTGTGTGTGAGGCCAATATGTGCTTTTAAAATTCCACTTCTACACAGTGCCCCATGAGTCCTGAGGCATGGGGCTATATAAGCTAAAGACCACCGGCCTTATGGATGGCAGATTCTCTACTCTCTGAAACAAGATTAATTTTGTATCTGCGGACTATATGTTAATTCCCTTTCTTATCATCACGGTCAAATACCTGAAAACCCAGCTTAAAAGAAGGAAGTGCTTATTCAGACTCTCCGTTCCAGGGTGAAGTTCATCCTGGTGGAGAAGTCACCTTGGCAGGAGCTCAGGTCTGCTAGTCACATTGTGTCAGTGGCAAATACTGGTGCTCAGATCACTTCCTCCTTTTCATTCAGTCCAGGATGCCATCCTATGGAATGGTGACACCATAATTAGTGTAATTCTTCCAGTAACCAGATATAGATCATCCCTCAACAGACATGCCCAGAGGATTATGTGATTCTGGAACCTGTCTAGGTGACAGTCATAGGTAGTCATCACACTGACCAAATACTTTATTTCCATAAAATTTTGTTCCCATCAGTACCTTTCCCTGGAACAAAGTTTTCTGTAGGAGTCAATCAGCAAGTAATGCATCACCAATTGAGACTGAGTGCTCTGGTGTGTCACATAGCCTTTGACTTCTGTCCTCAGGTATCATTGTGGATTATAACTGTTCCTGGCAGCTCGTTCCTCTGAGAGTGTCTATGGAGGTGGTCAGCCTGGATATGGGTAGTGTCTCTCCTTAAACTTGGAGCTCAATGATTGGGCTACACTAGCAAGTTGCCAGGATTTATCTGTCCCTCCACCCCCCTGGCTTAGTGTAGGTGCTGAGAATCTGAACCCAAATATTCACAACAAGGCTTTATCCACTTAGCCTATCTCCCCAGCCCTAGTGATTTCTTATTTCCACACATCTAATACTCTTCTCTGTTAAATCCTTAGCTGCTTCTAGGAAGAGCCATATTGATAACACTGGACTTGGTTTCTGGTGACAGAGTGACTTCAGTGTCATAGTGAACTATCTACATGTGTTAGTGAAAAAGGATGATGGGGAAAAAAAAATGCCTGTTAGTTTATTTATCAGTAAGGAAATATTCACAACCAACATGGCGACCTCCCTGGAAACCTTGGGGATGGTACCTTCTAAAAGTCCTGACCGCTGTCATTCAGTTCCAGAGGCCATGATTATAAGGAAGGAAGTCAGGTCTTGTGGTCCACTCAGTCCTGTGCCAACATCCTGGGTTTACTCCATGATGGTAACAAGATAGAAATGATCTGAGTTATTATTTATAGCAGCCCATAAGTCCTATTAGCACTTCTCCAATTTTCTCTTTTTGTCAAGGGAACAGAAATCCATTATCAAGTACTTCCGCAAAATGACCTCGAATTTCCTTCCTGGGCTTAGCGTTCAGCTGTTGGAAAGACATGAAGAGCCAGTAGAGTTTATGTTAAGTCACAGGAAACAAATAGCTCCAAATTGACAAGACATTGCCAGGCAGAGCCATTGGTCCGCAGATGCCCAGCCTCATTTTGCAGAGGAGGTTTCTGTAAATTTCCAGTGGCAAATCAGTGGGTGGATGGAGGTTGCCTGTAAAATGACTATAGGTCTTTTCAGTTCCCAGAGAAATTGCGCTTTCAAAAGCATAAAAGGCCATAGCTGCCTGCACCAACTCCCACCCCTAACCAGCAGCTTCTGCAATCTAAGCTGTGTGTCTGTACTTGCCTAAGTGGGATGGTGAATGAGGTAGCCTTGGCTTCCTTCCAGCTTGAAGTCAAGCCCTGAAGCATGGCTGCTCTTCTCTCTTGGCTTATTCGTTTTGGAAGGGACTCTTTAACATAATTGTGGCTGGCCTAAGAACTCACAACATGATCTGGCTACTGTCCAGAAAGCCACCTGTCTCGGGCCTCCATCTATGATTAACGCTGTAGGCTGAATGTGTGGCAGCCACATGCCTCTCTTCGCTACCTGATCTCTCTCTCTCTCTCTCTCTCTCTCTCTCTCTCTCTCTCTCTCTCTCTCGTATTTACTCAGCCTCAAGTTTATATCTGACCATCCAGGAGAGCCACACCCACAGCAGCTCACACATCTTAGTCCCTTGACCTAGACATTGAGCCAGTGCCCCTATCCAATTGCCTGTCCCTGCTCCTTCTCTCTGGGTCAGGATTCTCACTGTGACTGACTTTACCCCCCATATGTTTCTGTTACTTTGCTCCTTCACATTGTATGGAGAACATTGTGGTGTGTGCGTGTGTGTTTTGTGTGTGTGTGTGTTTTGTGTGTGTGTGTGTTTTGTGTGTGTGTGACTTGCTCAGGTAGAGTTCCCTATCTGCATGTACACACCACATACAAAACAGAAAAAAAAAATGATTTTTGAAGAGTAGTGTAAATAAATCAGCATTATCAAGACGTCTGTGGTTGATTCCTATCTTCTCATAGGACTGATCAAGTTCAAAGTGATCCAACAGTAGACAGTTATTTCGAAAGCCTCTTATAGCAATGTGCCTAAGTCAGAGAAAAGTACCTGGGATGGTACAATTGACATGGTCAGACCCCCATGACATTGATTGTGTTTCCTGGGTGGATGTGCCTGCGTGCCTGAGAGCTTAAAAGAATGATGGGGACCCCAGACGCTTGCAGGGTGCCCTCCTGCCTGGTGCTTAGGGATTAATGTCTCTGCATAGATTTGCTGAAAATAGGCACCAGTCTGGATGCAAGGCCATTGTTGTTATGAAAACTGGAAAAGTTCACCTTTAAGCTATCCTCTTGAGAAATGATCACAAGACTAGCACTAGGCCAGGGCTACAGAGCTCTCTTAAAAGCTGTATCGAGTCCGATGGGAAAGGACCAGCATTGCAGCCCCAAGAGCCACATCCCACCTTCAGCTTTAAGTGTGCTGGCTGTGTCCGTATGGTCTTGAACACAACTCAGCCTCCCTCATCTTCAACATAAGGGAATGATGGCAATGACGAGAGCTTTTCCAAGTAGAATCACTGTGATCCTTGCCTTGGTTGAATTTTGTCATTTTGAGATGGCAGCGAATGCACGATCCTTAAAGTCTGGATGTGGGGTGTCGTCAAATGTATGAGCGCTTTCCTGTGGAACAGTTTCCAGGTTACACTGAGATGACCAGCACTCACAGGGCACCTGCTTCATTTGGAAGAGCAGCCGGTGCTCTTAACCGCTGAGCTATCTCTCCAGCCCCAACCTGCTTCATTTGGATAAAGACCTTATCTCACCTTCTATGAGAGGGAGCTGACATCTGGCAACCTTCCTTTCTAATGTCTCCATCTCTTAAGGACAAAGAGAAAGAGCTAAATCCTTTAGCCGTCAGACCTTCAAGCATTCTCCAGACAGCTCAGTTGCAGGCCCTGGACAGCTCAGTTGCAGGCCGAGCCTTCTCTTTTCAGTCCTGTCATCTCAGAATGTGGTTCTGAGCCTCAGACTCTTGTCATTGGAAATCTCAGCCCAAAGAACCAGGTGTGGCGGCCCGTACATGCTTGTTATCCCAGCATTGGGGGAGGGACTGAGGCAGGGAGATTGCTGTGAGTTTGAAGCCAGGCTGGGCCTAAAACAAAATCAAAACGGGGGTGAGATGAGGAAGGGTAGATGAGAGGGAGGAAGGGAAGGGGGAGGGAGGGAGGGAAGGAGGGAGGAGGGACTTGCTGGAGGACTTTGGGTTGTATCTAAGAAAGAGTGAAGATTTAAGATGGACCTCTTTCTTGCCTCCCTCCCTCATTTCAGTTACACGTGTCTCAATGCGGCTTCTTCACTTGCTGGCAGCTGTGCCCCATTGCTAATGGTATGAGCCCAATGCCTCCTCTTCCTTGGCACCGTCCACCTGTCTCCTCCCTCTACATTTCTGTACTTTAAGCCAGTTGTTGGAATGTGAATTACATTTATGACGTAATGTCTTGGTAGTGATCATCTTGGTCCCCTCTGGGTCTTCCTTTTGTTTTCTGACTGGTCAGACAAAACAATACCTTATCCTTTGGAAAATGTGACATCTGGAAATTGATCCCTCTAGCCTTCACCTCTCCTAAACCCGTCCCCCTCTCAGGTCACACATCAGAAGGATGTGTTTTGTCTTAAGTACTTTTCAGACCACCTATCTAGTAGCTAATTACAACTCATGGGCTTGGTTCACATTCTTGGCGTCCATGCTGAGGCATGTAACTGGGCCAGAGCAGAATCACTCCTAGTGAAGATCTGAAGACACAGAGGCTGCCTAGGGAAATGCCTTCCTAGTGGTGACCTGGCCTGCTTCATCTTACGTATGTCGCACCTTCCCAGGACTGGATGATGCCATGATTCTCTTTGGTCCTTTTCTTAGTAGCTGACTCTATTGAGATGTTTGGATTATACTGGAGCCTTTGTGCTGTTGGCACTCAGGAGAGAGGGGCAGGCTGGAGCTCTGCAGGCCTGTCACTTCCTAGTGTACCTGTCTGTACCATGACATCACCCCCCCCCCATCTTATGTCTTCTTTGACTTCTTGTCCTGCCTGCTCTATGGGAGGACCTGGGCTCATAGGAAAACAACAGAATGGAAGGAGAGGTGGTCTGTGGCCTGATCTGCTGGACACATGGCTGAGACTCCCTGTGCCTTGCCTTTGGGAGGAGATGGGAACCAAGGAGGATGCAGTAAGAGGTGATGGCTCTCCCACTCCACCTCTGCCAGGAGAGGTGGTCAGTGGGATTCCACTGCATGTTTGTTCTCTTTGTAAGAGACGGGGGGGAGGGGGGGGAAGCATCCCACTGCTGTCTGCCTGCACCTGCTGCATGTAACAGCACTGTTCCTTCTAGCATCCCTGGATGCTGCCTGTCTGTATTTGGGTTTTCACTTAAAAACATCCAGTCCATCTTTTCCCTCAGTCTAGCTCCTAGTTACCAATTATTTTGGAATCCCATACAGGGATCTGTACTTAAAAATTAAAACCCAATCACACTTGCTCTGATTTGATGAAAGGGAGAATGAATTTCAGGTAGCTTTCCTAATCTGAAAATGTTCCCCAAACTGAATCTTTTTGAACATCTGTCTATCTTACAAATGGAAAAATCCCACATCACAAAATTTGTTTCATGTAAAAAAGTATCAAAATATTATATAAAATTGTCTTCAGACATGTATCTTAGGTATGTATAAGAGATGAATTGAATGTCTAGGACTCTCTCACCCAAAAAACTTACAGGTATGCAAATATCACAAAAATAAAAATAAGATACCAGAAATCCAAAACATTTTTTATCTCAAGCACTTTGGATAAGGGATATTCAGCCTGTGTTTATGTGCCTGCCTGCTGTGTGTGAGGAGAAGCCAGCACTTAATGCCATTCCCCACAGGCAGACCCAGCAGGCACCGTGGTTCTCATTTCCATGTCTGCGAGGGCTGAGTTTATGAGTTTAACATAGATAGGGCAGGTCCTGAGATGTGGACAATGGCATAGAACTACCTTACCAGCCTGCCAGGCCCAGCAAGCTGCACATCTGAAGCTGCTCGGATGCATGTTCCACATACCCAGACATAGAGCCATGTTAGAGATCCATACTACATCCAGGAAGGTTAGCAAGTAGCAATATCACCACCCTACAAAAGCCTCAAAATGAATAAAAATTCCATTTTAATATTAATAAAAGTTGTTTAAAATATGGAGAAAAAACTTAAGGGATGACCTTTCAACATGGGGAGTATGGTTGTTTTATTATTTAGGGTTGTCCTATTTTGTTTGTTTTTAGCTCTGTGTATTTTATTTTGGGAAGTGCTAGGAATTGAACCCAGGGCCTGGTGCATGAAAGAGAAGTGCTTTATCCCACCACTGAGCTTTACCTCCAGCCTTGGTTTTAACTTCTTAACAATTGAGCAACTTTGAGAACTATGAGCATAATGAGTAGTTCACTCATGCCAAATGGTTGTGCTCAGTGGTCTCTGGCGTTGTATGACCATCCCCTGTAAAGGAAGCGCATCAGCGGTTATACTATCCTGTCATTCAGCAGACCCATATTCATTTACTTCTCTTGTTCCACAGACCTCTTTCCGAATGCAGCTCTTGTCTGATTTTAACTTTTGCATGAATCAGTAATATCAACTTAGCCAGGTTCCTCCTTCCACAATTGAACAGAATTTGTTTGAAAAACATATATTAACACTCTCCACCCTCAAAAGTAAAGCTAATTACTGCTAATGTTTTGCTTGTATGCCTGTATGCTTGTATGCCAATATATTATTTTTAAATGTACAGCATCCTACTTTACAGTATCTCTTTTGTTTTAATGATGAGTCCTAGATGTTTGCCTACATTTTAGTTCTTCTAATGGATATGCACTAACTCACATTCCCAAATTCTGGTTTTCTGGTTTTTCATAAACACCTGCATGTCACTGACCTGTATGCAAATGTCTTCATTTACTCGGAGCCAAATGCTAGGTGTGCAGTGACTAGCCTGACCTCACAGCGTGCTAAGCCCACAACAGTTAGATGGACCCCAGATTTTCATTCTCCTTTTCCCTTGGCTGTTGTTCATGGTAGTCAAGGATCCTGACACTTCTGAGTTATATTTTTAATTTCTCCACGGATTCTGTGGCCAAGTGGAAAACTAAGTTAGATAAATATCTGGCAAACTTACACACCAAAGCAAGTCTAGTTTTATGCACAACACTCCAAGTCTGATGACTTGCAAAGCACTGTGGGATCTTGCAGTGCCTGGATTGCTGTGTCATTGAAAGTATGATATTTTAGCTGAATAATGCATGAATGGTTGGGAGAAAAAGACAGAGCAAACAGAAAGAAGTAAAACTAATATTAATTATCCCCAAACACCAACCTGGAGATAACTCTGTGCACAGTGCTTTGGCTGCTGGAGAGATTTACCCTCACACAGAAATAACAGGACATCAGGAAACAGTTGCAAGTGTTTTTGAAGCATCATGTGACAATATTTTTAGTGATAGAGAGATGGCTCAGCAGTTAAAAGCAGTGGCTGCTCTTCCAGAGGACTCAGGTCCAGTTCCCAGCACCCATATGACAGCTTACAACTGTCTGTAACTCCAGTCCCTGGGGGTTTGATGCCCTTTTCTGGCCTCTGCATGCATGATACCCAGACATACTTGGCAGGCAAAATACTCATACACATTAAGAAAGAAAAAAAAGAACAAAAATCAAATCCAAAACATTTTGAATTTACAATTCTGAGTAATAGTTTGTTCTATTTTTTAACATTTATTTGGCCTGTTTCTTGGTATGTGTTTTGGGAATGTAATATATTTGATCTAGTAAAATTGATTTTTTTGTTATTTTTTCTTTTCATTTGCTAATTTTCATTTGTTTTTCTGCCACTCTGGTTGCCTTAATGTCCTTATTTGTGTGAAGGAAAATGTTCGATTCTGTTATTCAACAGGGTCACCTGTGGCTTTGGAATCCCTTGGATTTCTAAAGATTTCCTTGCTGGAGGCTTCTGGCCCCCCTCCTTTGTAATTATGTGCTGTTCCACGTCCCTGATGTTTTCTTAGTTCCCAACATTCTTGATAAAAGAGAGGTAATTAGTGTATTATGGCTTCTTTTTTGAATTGTTCACCAAGATAAGCAGAGAGGAATATGCTACATGGGTAAGAATTTGCATAACAATATGAGCCGACTCTGTCACAAAAGCTCAATGTAATCTCGGGGAAAATGAAAGTACTTATTTATGGAAAGTTCCTGCATGTAGTTATCTCTAAGAATTAAAAATTACCACCGAATGGTGGTGGCCTCTAATTTCAGAAGTAATGTCACACCCTGTTTGCTCTCAGTACACCCTGGTTTTCAAGCTATACCATGACATCCTTCTGTCAGTTTTGAGAGGGTCCCTGCCCTCCTTGGAAACCAGACAGCAGTCAAAGCCAAACCAGAAAGTTAAATATGGAACATTAATATTCACTCCCTAATTTGTTCACAGGAGCTTTGTACTTGCATGGCAAAGGAATAAATGAATGAGTGAGCGAATGAGTGAATGAATGAATGAATGAATGAAAATATTAGGACACATTCCACTGGAGCAGTGTTTCCTATAATACCTGGGATAGCCTTGTCATTTCCTTCTATTGAACCAGAATCAAGAGTAACATTTTCTCTGGATAAGAGTCACGTTCCTTCCCATCAACCATGTGTTTACCTCTGACTACCTGTCTCCATAATTTGCATGAGGGAGCTCAAGCCTCTTTTCATTATTTTGCATAAATGTCACTGCCAAACTCTGTCAGCTGGCTACCCCAGCTGGGAGAGAAGTTCCTGGGCCTCTGCTATGCACTACCCTTTTGCCCCAAGACTCCCCTGACTCTGGAGATTGAGGGCCCTGGCTTTGTGCTAGCTTCTCCCTTAGGTCCAGCTCTGCTCTTTGTGGAACCTTTTTCTCACTACTCAAGCATGATTCGCCGGGGAAACTCTCATTTCCACTTACACCATCCTTCCTGAGAACCCACTCAGATTCCCATTGTGTCCTCCAAGCAGATGCCTGCAAGTGTCATGTGACATCCATGTTCCCAGTGTCCACCATGCTTCCTGACTGTTGGCTAAGTGACAGACAGACACAGGTACAAGATTATAGAATTACAAATACCAGAAAGATAGACTGGATTTGGCCTCATCACGACCTTGACTTTGTTGCCAAATGGACTGCTTGCTGCACAGTATTAACTGCGAATGTTGACTGTTCTCGTCACAACTGACTATAACACGAATTCCAATTGTACTGAAAGAGACAGAGAGCCAGATATTGGGGAAAGGCTGAAATATCAGAGAGAGAAACACCACAGTCAGTTCTCACCCAGCTATCTTCCAGCTTCCTCAGCCTCACTCCTGGTTGCTTCTACCTCACTGCTGTTTTCCTATGCCTTCCTTAAATACCCTTCTCAGCCAGCTGTATTCTGTCCAGGTTAGGAATAAAGGTGGGAGCTACTCAGTTTTAAACTGAGAAACACAGAAAGATCTCTGTGTCTGGAGTTATGGGATTAAAGGCCTAGGTCAGGCTTTCCCTGTGCTGGGATTAAAGGTGTGTGTCATTGAAACCTAGCTGTTTGGCCTTGTACTCAAAAATCAAGAAATTCCTGACCTATGTCTGCCTAGTTTTTGACTCTGGGTTGATCTCTTGCTATTCTAGGTTTTATTAAATATGTAACATATCACCACAACTGACTTTAAAGCTAGCAGGACAGCTCTGTGGGTAGAGTACTTGTCCTGTAAACTTGATGAGCTGAGGTCAGTCCCATAGCCTTGCAGGGAAAAGTGGGCAGAGTGGACTACAGCTTTGTCCTCTGAGCTCCACACCCATGCAGTGACATGGCAACACACACATAAAACAGTTTATAATGAGTACAAGCTATTCTGACTTAAGCATAAACCTGTAGTCCAGGACCAAATGAGGACAGAGGCAAGAAGGAGCCTTATCCATCTGCTCACCCACCCTTACATCTGCTCACCCACCCTTACATCTGCTCACGTACCCTTGCCCCCCCCCAAGGTCTCCACAGCTTCAAGGTTATTAAAGCAGATTCTTCCTGAAGTCTCCTGATACTTCAGTTCTCAGATTAGCTGTGGACACTCCACTGCCTTTTAAATTAGCAACATCCTTTGCAAAGCTGCAAACTGTAGGTCACTCTCCTGGGTCTTGGGTCCCTTGTTACATTGCAAATGTGTTTTCTGGATGGTTGTAAACTTGTGTGGGAGTCACATTCTTACATTCTGCTCAGGACCAGCAAGTGTTTCCCCAAATGTGGGCTTGTGTGGTGATGGCTCCAGATTCCAGCTGGTATACTGTGTAATGATTTTAATGTGGAATTTTGATTACATACTGGTGCTGAACCCTTGAAAAATTCCAGCTTTATTAAACCCATCCATAATCATGAGCAAGATAGTCTATGCAAATGATCCAGATATTTCTGAACTTTACAATTTCCACATCCTACCAGTTTAGGTTTGAATCAGTTATTTATTTACTTATTTGTTTATTTTTGCTGTCAGTCAGTTATTGTCTTGGGATACTTTCCCTCTGGAGATATTAACACAGTTTTAATTTATTTGTCTGGCAACAGCTCATGGTAGCTTTGGACTTCATGTGCTCATTGGTGATTTGGTAAATTTGGTAGACACAGATGCACCATCTCATGGAGATACCAGCAAAGAATGACTTGAATTTCTTCCCCCTTGTTCTTGTTTAAATCGTTTTATTTTTGCCTCTTGAGGTTTTTATTTTCTGAAACTTTCTTGGTATTGTTATGCCTGTGTGTAAGAATTTCCACAGTCATCACCAGGGAGACTGGATACACTGTAAAGAGTGAGGATTTTATTGTTACATACAGGTTCCCATTATTGTTACATACAGGTTCCCACGAACCTGGGTCGATAGCCTAACTCTAGTGCAGTGGAAAGGCTAAGGATCCCGAGTCCCGATGGGCAGGGGTCTTTAAAACAAAACATTCATAAGCAAGATGCAACAGTTGGCGTTGGCATTCCAGGATTGGGCAAAGGGGTAAGGAATAGCAGTGATTTTTGTGAATCCAACTTTTGAATTCATTGGGTGCTGCGTTTACTTGTAGACCTGGGCCCTGTCCCCAAGTAGCAAATTGTGAATGAATCTAGGTCCTTACAATATGTATATGAATTTCCAGGGCTACCATAACCAACTACCACATACTGAGTGGCTTAGAGAACATAAGTTGCCCTTCAGTTCTAAAGGCTGCCTGTTGGCAAGGATGGTCTCTTCCAAGAGCTGTGACAGAAAATCTACTGTGACTTACCCCTCAAGTCTGGTGGCTGGTAGAAATTTCTAGCATCCCTGTGGTTTGTAGGCACATCACTCTAGACAGTCTCCATGTTCACATGGGCTTCTCCTTATGGACACATTCTTTTTATGAGGACACCAGTCACAGTTGGTTAGGAACTTGACCTTTATCAATGCATGAATCCATGTAATTATTAAATCTACAACAACCTATCTCTACATAGGATCTCATGGGCATTGATTAATAGAGAAGTAAAATTTGGCCATGTTTGTAAGATCCCATCTAATTTATGTTTTGAGTTTTGAATTATTTATATATTTTCAGATAACCACGGAAATTGAGAATAATGTCATAAAGTAGATATCATACTATTTTACTTGTATAATTTTTTTTAAGACAGAGAAGAACAGCAGCTGACACTGTCTCAGCACAGTGGCAGCGAAGTGGGAGAAAGTCTTATGACTGCATCCAGTTTCTACACTGCAGCTCATTAAAGGGGAAACACTGGAGGGAGTAGAGAACGAGCTAGGGGCTGAACCAATGATCTTCTGAATGCTCTAAAATCTCTACCACTGAACTAGAGCTCTGGCCCTTTATTTTTTTTTTATTTATTTTTTTTTTTGAGACATGCCCTTGCTGATTACTGTTCTTGAACCTTATGTAGTTCAGGCAGGCTGTAACTGACCCTCCTGAGCAGCTGGGACCACAGGCCTGCCTCCCAACCACAGGCAGCATCCATTTGCCAGGGTCTTTCTTCTCCCAACTCTCAGATTGCCCCACCCTTTCCAGCCCCAACCTCCTGTGAGTGTTCCTGGCACTTCGTGGGCTCCCTGGGGTTCTCCTTCACTGTGTAAGCACCTTGTTAGGAAGTTTGGTCTGACTCCAGACTTCTCGATGCTGGCTGTGTTTGCCTGTCTGCCTGGTGGTCATGAAGCATAACCCACTCAGTTTGTCCTGGATAGAACTCCAGGTCTAAGCCACATGGAGAATATTTTCTCGCTCAGCCTGTATAATACTCGTGTATGTCCCACATTCCAAGTTCACCCTCACCATTCTGTACCTCCTGCACCCACACTCTGTATCTCCGCCCCAGCCATCAATCTCTTTACCACATAGGATTCTGAGAGCAGAAAATCTAATTCAGAATGACACCAACAATAGAAACATGTATAATGTAACCTTGTTCCCCAGTATCCTAAACTATATGGTATCTATGAGGTCATACATGAAGCAGATGATGTTCTTAAAGGTACAGAATGGCTCACATGACCAAGAGTCTGGATGAAGACCACAAATGCTAATATCTGACTTCTTAGTTCTCCTTAACCTCTTTTGCTCCAGCCTTGTCCCAAGGTTCCCCTTCAGCTGTAGGATACTTGCACCATTCATCTACTTGCCGGAGCCAGTAGCTTTGGAGGAGCTACGGATCCTGTCTTTCATGGCCTACATTATCCTTTCAATCCTTCAAAGGACATGGAAGATGTACGCAAGGGGCGGGGCTGCAGAGAGAGGATGCTTAGGAATACTTGTTGAAATACTAGAAAAGGAGGCGGGTAGAAGAGGGAGAGGCTCTTGGTTGCATGGTCAGATATGGAAATAGGAGTGAAAACATTGGGCATGTGCATAACTGCTTAGAGGCTGCAGTGTACCATCTTATGAGTGGCAGTCTTTGTACTGGGTGGCATGGCACATTTATTTGATTTGTTTCCATACAACTTTAACGTGTATCCTAGGAGAAGACTGTTTTCATTGTTACAAATCTGAAACCAATAATTTTCTTTTAAAATGCAAATATAAGTTCAGCTTTCCCTTACTTTCCCTATGAAGCTGGAAGCACACGGTATCTTAGAGATTTTCATTTCATTGTATTTTGACGTGACGTTACCTTTCATTAATCCCTTCCAGCTAGGCAAAATTTAATTAAAACCATCTCACATAATGGTAACCATTTATGTATTTTTTAAGAAAGAGCTCAGGCAGCCTTTGGTGGAACAGGCCCATGATCTCAGCTCCTGAAAGGCTGATTGCAACTTCAAGGCTTATCTGGGCTATACATTGAGTTTGAGACTGGTCTGGGCAACTCTGTGAGATCTGAACTCAAAATTTAAAAAGGAAGAGGGGAAAAACAAAGGAGGGTTGGGACACTGGAGGGATGACTTCGTGGTTAATAACACTGGCTATTCTTCCAGAGGACCTACATTCAATTCCCAGAAGCAATATGATGGCTAACAAGGGGCTGTAACTCCATCTGCAGGTCAAATTTGACACCCTTTTTGGCCCCCTTTAGTCATTCCATGTGGTACACAGACATACATGCAGGCAAAACACCCATACATATGAGAATAAATCTTAAAAACCTTTTAACAAAATGACTGGGGGCAGTGCTGAGCACTGGACTTGTTGCTTAGCACACACACGGCCCTGGGTTCCACTCCTAGGACCACGAAGAGCTCAGAGAAGTTTGGAGAATGGCTGAAAGCCCTTTGTCCTAAGAAAAGGAGGACTGGACAGTGCCAGGCTCTTTTTGGAATCCAGAATATGTCATGTCATGGCTTTCACCTGATAATTTTGGATAATAAGAAATTGTTATTCTTATGTTTCATTTTACATAATTATTGCCTAAATTCAAAACGATTTGGACTTGAGAGTAAAAGTAAATGAACTTACTTTTTGAACAAGTACAGAGTGATCCATGTGTCCCCCTGCTGGCAGTTAGCATCAGGCATAAGCAGGGCTATCCCATCTTGTTACATCTCCAGAGACAAAAGATGTTAATTGTTTGATAATCGAGTCCAGGCCACTTTGAGGGCACTTGCTTCTGTGGCTGTTACTGACCTTTACCATCGTAAGTGCACTGGGAATTATGGGAAAACACTTGCTGTCCTCCACAGTTGTATAGTTGTGTGAGTCAGAATGAACAGTGCCCATGGCCCCATTCACTTCTGGCACTGGGTTCATTGGGAATTTGAAGGAAAGAAAGAAAATATTTTTTCTTGATTTTGACTAAGAATTATGAATGTAAATATCACAAAAATCCATGTAAATATGGCTACAAAGCTAAATCTCTTGCTGTCTATGACTTCCTATGCCATTTATTTCACAATAATTATTTATAATTTTGTAAATATCACTCTTGGATTGAACTCTTTATTTTAGTAAAACCTGTTATATGAATTTTACCATTTAAACTATCTTAAATGCATGTTTCAGTGGCACTAAATACATGTACAATACTCTGTAACCACCACCACTATGCATTTTCAGAGCTTAAAAACATTAAAAAAAAAAAAAAGCTCAAGAACTATGTATTCATTACACATCAATTCCTACTTTGCTCTTTTTCCATTCCCTGGTAACCTTGTGTGTGTGTGTGTGTGTGTGTGTGTGTATAGATATATATGTGTGTGTTTGCATGTGTACACATGTACACATCCAGGAGAGTGCATGTGAATGGTGTTTGTTGACATCAAGTGTCTACCTCTATCATTCTCCACACTAATAAAAATTATAATAGTCATTGATTAATAATTTATTGTTATTATAATTATTATTTGAGATAGGGACTTTCATCAAACCTGGTGCTCTCCATTTTGTCTACTCTGGCTGGCAGAGTGCCTGGAGATGTACCTGTCTCAAACCCTCCCAGTGCTAGGGTTATAGGTATGCATCACTCTGCCAGGTTAATAACTCTGCTTCTCACTTTGCTCCCTGAGCATCTCCCTTACCCTGATAATCTCTTTTCTGTTTTCTTTCTATGGCGAGTGGACTTACACATTCTGCTGCATGCATCCGAACTGCAGTTCTTCTAGGGTTGCATAGCCCCAGACTGCATCCACTCCATCTCAGTTACACATCTGCCGATGAGCATTTGGGTCATTTCTACCTTTTGTCTACAAGGAATAATGGACATTTGGAGAGTTCTGATTTCCAGTTCTTTTGAGACTATATCTAAGAATGGAATATCTGGGTCATATGGTAATTCTGCATTTAATTTTGGGGCACCTCCAAAGCTTTTCCTGAGTAGTTGTATTACTTTACATTTTCCTCCACTGTGGACATAAGTTCCAGTTTCTCTGCATTCATTCCAGCACCTGTCAGTTCTTCTTCCCTCCCGTGTTGGAGTTTCTATGGCTACAAAGAGACACCAGGACCACAGCAACTGTTATAAAGAAAAACATTTAATTGAGGTGGCTTTCAGTTCAGAGGCTTAGCCCATTATCATCATAGTGAGACATGGCGGAGTGCAGGCAGACATGGTGCTAGAGAAGAAGCTGAGAATCTTACATCCTGCAGGCAACAGAAAGAGGTCTATACCACTGAGTGAAGCTTAAGCAAAAGAAACTTCAAAGCCTGCCCCCAAAGTGACACACCTCCCTCCAACAAGGCCATACCTACTTCAACAAAGTCACATCTCCTAGTCAAGAACCACTCTCTGTTAGCATATGGGGCCCAATTACATTCAGACTACCACACTCCTCTTCCTCTTTCCTGTTCCATTTCCAATCTTCCTCCTGCCCCTCATCATCCTCCCTCCGCCTCTCCTTCCTGCTTCTAGCCTTCTAATGAACAGGAAGTGGTGGTAACACATCACTTTCAGTTGAGTGGTTGGTTCCCTTTGACACCGAAGCTTCGCTGGAGGCCATGCTCTGTGTGGCCATGCTTGTGAGAAGCTCCTAGAAGAATGTAGGGGTTGAGCAGGCAGGACTCTGCTGCATCCTGTTCCTGTATCAGTAACATCAGTTTACCATATTCTTCTGAGGTAAATTTCTCCACATAAGCAGAGTATGAGAAAAGCCTTTGGACTTACCACTTGCTTGGGGTCATTATAGGAAACACTGTCCCCAATCAGGAGGCCTGAGGCATCAGTCTGCATGAAGATGATTTTGACACAGAAAGAGCTCACCTGATCCAGTGCGTGCCTCTACTGGACTGAAACTCTTGTAGTCAAGTTAATTTTTACCAGATTCGTAGGAAGAACAGTGTCAGAAGGGATAGTCTTTCTCACTTTGTTGGCTTACCATATGCCCTTTGTTGGTTTTTGATCTCTTTAAACTAAACACACATGACTGAGACCCACTGTTAATGTCAACATGACACTCCTGCAACACACTTCAGGGTTTGTTCTGAATATTTAAAATGAGCCTCTGACCCCAAATTAGGTCACTGTTATTTGTTCTGTTTCTGTAATGTACTTTGGGCAGATGGAGAATATACTCTTTAATTTCCATTTATTTACGTTGTGTAATGTCAGCCATTGACAGGGATCTCCAGATTGAGCATTCTCTATCATAATGTCAAGTCAGGCTGAGGACCCTCACTCAGGCACATCTGTGGACTAGATACCTCCTTGTGGTAATGCCCCAACTGCACAATGCGGTAGGTCTACTTCCAGAGCCATCCATCTCTCTTAGGAAGCACAAGCATCCATAGAGGGGATTACAGGAGTCATTTTGTGCTTAGAAATGATAGAATGAAGATTTAGTTTGTGTCTAAGTCACAGGCTGGCCCTTGGAGACTGGGGAGATAGCTCAGCGGGGAAAGAGCGTGTTTGGCAGTGGCCGGGCAGGTAGAAGGTGGCCTTGCAGTGAACCTCGGATCAGATTCTCCTAGCTTATGTGCACCTAAACTCAGGAGAGAGCCTATCCGGGTCATGACACCAGTGTTGGTTTCGTGCATGAGAAGAGATACACACTGCCAAGGCCACACTAGGGTTTATTTAAGAGAGTTCCCAGGCGGGTACAGAAACAGAAGCAGGACAGAAGGAGAGGTCAACCAAAACATGGCGTCTCTTTTTAAGAGAAGGGGTATGCACCGGTTTACGCAGTCACGTTTAGGGGTGTGCCTCCACATGCATTTAAGGAGGTGCTTCTGTATGAAGTGCCTCATGGTTTATGCAGCCACGCCCAGGGGCTTGCATCCCACCAGAGCCAAGTGGGCTCAACCACATGGAGTGCCAGGAATACTTACACAAATAGGATGCTTCAACTCAGTCTTGCTGGATGGCTAGTGCTTCCTGGAAAGCCGACTTGTAGAGTCAGAGACTGGCCATGGTTGCATCTTCATTTCCTTCAGGCTGAGTGCTGGCAATTTTGAAGTTACTTGCCTGCCAAAGTCAGGAGGCTATTGGAGTGGTGCCATGTGACAGGCACCCCAGATTTCACTTTCTTCCCAATTCTCCTTACTCTACCTCCTTACCCCACATTACATGGTCAGATAAATTCCTTTAGGCTTTAAAATAAAATTGCTCTCAATTTTAACCCCAAGAAAATCTCTAGATGAGGCTGGTACACTCATTAGGCCCTCTTTGTCTCTTGTTTCTGCACAGCCCTATGGCATCTCTGATGCTTAGACTATGTTGTCCTACAAAGCACACATTACCAATTTAGTTTGCAGCTTGGAAGCAAAGGTCCCAGGAAGCCATCTGTGAGTTTCAGAATGTCTGGCCATTATGAATATTTTCTAGGGCAGCTTTTCCCAGACAAATGCTGCATCCAGCCAGTCAGCTCAACCCTCTATTATCCTTCTGGGCCCCTCTCTAGCAGTGTTGGTGAAAGGGAGGCAGAACTTTCCTCTTTACTACAGCATGGGCATGCTGTGTGCTCTGGTTAAGGAGAGCATGCATTGCTTATTCTTTGCTGTGACACAGTCTCCTCTAGCTCCTTGTCAGCCTCAAATTTATGATATAGTCAAGGACGATACTGAACTTCTGATCGCTCTGTCGCTACACCCCTCCCCCATATTCTGGGATTATAAGTGTATACCACCATACCTATTGTTTGTGGGGATGAAGCCTGAGCCTGTGGCCTTGTGCATGCTAAATAAGCATGCTACCAACTGAATGTTTAAAGTGCAAGCCAGCTTAAGAGTCTTTATGCTCCAGATAATTTGTACATTCATGAAAGCCCTGGACATGTAGGCCTTCTATCTGCTTCCTATTGGAGGCATTCACCGAAACGAGAAGTTTGCATTGAAGCAGCTCCAGACAAGGGCAGTTTAGATAGGGCAGAAGGAGGAAGTAATTTGGGAGTAAGTAAGGATTTTCCTGACCCTACAAATTTTAGAGGCCAGTGATAGCTAAATTCTTTTTTTTTTTTTTAATGTACTGATTTTTTTTTAAAAACTTTATTTATTTATTATTTATTTATTTATTTGCCTTGGTGTTTGCCTGGAACTGGAACTACAGACAGTTGTTAGCTGCCATGTGGGTGCTGGGAATCGAACCCGGGTCCTCTGGAAGAACAGCCGGTGCTCTTAACCGCTGAGCCATCTCTCCAGCCCCGATAGCTAAATTCTTAGGAAACTATTTGAAGTCAGGATTTTCTTGAAGTCTGTTATAGAAATACTTTGGTGAGTAGCAATGCACTGTATTTGTGTGAAGATGTAGATAGAGATGACAAATAGAAAAAGACATAGTGTTCTTCCAAGGGGCTGGATACTTATGTGTTAGTAATGTTCATCCAGATGTGCAGATGGTTAAAAAAGAAAGTGCAAGACCCAAACATTGAAACAATTAAGTAGGAAGTCAAGATGCTTGTTTACCCCCAAAATAACATCTTCATAATGAGTCATGATGAGGAGCTAATGTCCTGTAATCCTTTTCCTTTAGTAAGTAAGTAATCCTTCTAATAATCTCAGGAAATAAGATGCGCTTTTATGCCAGGTGTCAGGGAGTAAGCATATTAACGTGGGTCTCCTCATTTGGAGAATTTCCCATCAGGATGCCTTTGGGAGAAGCAGTGTGGCAGGGACTCTCCACTCAAGGCTTGGAGGAGTTCAGCACTGGCCTTTGCCTCGGCACCATCTGCACTTCCAACTCCACTGCACCTCTTCCTGCAGGGCCATGCAGTGAAGGCATGCATGCTGGGTGCGGCACATAGCACACTGCAACCCAAGGAGGCCCTTTGCCACCACAGCAGTCTCAACTCTGAAGGGCTGTTCACTGTAAGAGCTCTTCAGCTGTTAACCTTGAGGAAGGTCCCACTCACACAGCCAGCTTTGATTTCGGTTGGTGCCAAACATGCTTTTCCAGTTGGTTTTTACATGCATTTTTACAGTGTGTTCTATTATGACCAGAGAAATTCATAAAGAAAGCAGTTTACTGTCTTTTGCTATTTATCAAGTATGGCATACCTATATCTCCACGCTCTGTATTTCTGTAGCTACATGAGTATATATGTGAATATGTATAAACATACTTTTGTCATCTATCTTTTGTAGCCATGACCTGCATAAGCCATGGTGATGCCAGCTCTTATATCCTTTTTGTTTTCAAAAGTCCCTTGAGGCAAACTAAAAAGGCAGAGAAAATAAAGCGGAAATGGGAAGGAGTAAAGGTGCTCCCGCTGGAGTCTTGCTGGAGTCCTTTGCCAGCCAAGAGTCAAGACACCCAGCACCATTTAATTTTTTTTTCCTTAGATCTTGCCTACATAGAGTCAACATTCCTTTGAAATTCAGATCTTTTAATAAGAACATTAAAATAGCAATGACGCTTGCTTAAGCCCTAAGCATATGTGACTTTACCCTTTTCTCAGAGGTAATCCTGAAATTTTTGGAGAATCTCACAAACAAGACTAGACACTTTTCTTTAGAATAAACAATTTCTGCAACCCTTGTGACCTTGGATATTACTGTACCCATCATAATCCTATCTGGTGCACAGGCATCACCTTCCTACCAAAAAGGAAATGTTCCTTAGCAATACTCTGAGATGTGACTTCGGAAGCCACCAAAGTCATATATAAAGCTATTATAAAGACATGGACATGTTTTTTCCAGAGAACCCTGACCACGCACAGGTGTCTCAACCTTCCCATGAATGTCCCTTTATCAACCCCTGAGGTTAAATACACATAAAATTTTCAACGAACACCAACCTGGCTTCACACTGATTCTTTCTAAAATTTCTTTCTGTGCCAAAGCCAAGAATCCTGAATTGAGGTCTCTGTAACAACCTTCCTGGCTGCTACAGGTGGCAGCAAGGACTGTCTAGCTCTCTTGTCCCATTGCCCTTGATGCCAGCCATGGATTTGACACTGAGGATAAAGCAGGCTATGGAATCAAGTGACCTTAGTATGAATCCTGGACCCACTACTTTGTAGGTGGGGGGCCCTAGGCCAGACCCTCCTTTGTCTGTCGGCCTTTCCAATTATGTCCCTGAGGGTTTCCCCGACTCCATTTCTCTCTCATACATAAATACGCATCATGTGCTTAAAGTTGACTAGGTAGCTGAACAACTGTGGGAAAGCATATTACATAGTGTCCATAAGAAAGCTTCACTATGATAATACACATGAAGGGATGGAACAAGATGTCCACTTACCACAGGGTTAGGGTTAGGGTTAGGGTAAGTGGTAGTCTGTGGTCAGTCAGAAAGTCCAGTCACCCTGCAGCAATGACTTGTTCATCTCAGCAATCTAAATAATGATGGCCAGTTGCTTTCAAATCTCACTGGGTAAGAGGCTCCTGGCTAGGCTTTGAACCTTAATCTATTAATTGCTTTCTTCGGTGCCTATGTCTCCAAAGCATTGCTTCCATACCTGTTTCTTGTTATTTGAGACCTTTCCATGGTTTCCAAGCAAAAGGATTCTGAATTTCTTCCTGGCCCCTCTGGACTATTGAAGAATTCTTAGGACTTGGCTGGGTGTATGTATGCATTCTCCTGGGATTTCAGCTGTCGGCATTACTGCAGGCCTTTTCACCCACTGAAACAGTCACCCCCTCCATCTCCTTCAACTACTAACACAAATGCAGGAGGTTGTGTTGTCACAGTACAAGAAAATAGTGCATGAGCCAAGAATCCGGAAGCTCTAACCTTCCTTGACTGTGTATCAGTTCCTTTCTGCTGCTGTAACAAAACACCACACACTGGATAGTTTATAAATAACACATTTATTTTCTCACAGTTTTAGATACTAAAAGCCCAAGTCAGGGTGCTTGACTGGCAAGCACCTTTTGGGTATTTCCTCCAGGGAGAAGGAAAACAATGATCTACATGAGGGAGGGTGAAAAGAGGCCTTGCCTTTCTTCCTGTGTTTACTTGTGTGTTGTGTATGTATGCATTTGTGTGGGCCCATATGCTCACACCACAGTATGCCTCTGGAATAAGAGGACCACCTGCTGGGGTCATTTCAGTTTTCCACTGTATGGGTCTCCTAGATCTAGCTGAGCCCATCAGGTTTGGGGCAAGTTCCTTTACCTTCTGAGCCATTTCATCTAGCCTTAAACTTGCCCTTTTCTAAAGGCTGCCCTACAAGGGACAAATTTTCATTTATTTCCCAATCACTTTCTTAGAATCCTGTCTCCATGTACCACTAGAATTGCAGCCAGATTATATTAGCGTATGTTCTGGAGGGATCTTACATGCAAACTGTAAAATGTAACTTTGTGACTTTCCCAATAGTATGGTTCATTTAGCATTTTTATTGTGTTGTTTGAAGCAGCACAACAGTAGAGGGGGCTTGGTGAGCTCTAGTCCAAGTTCTCAAGGAAAGACTACAGATATCACTTTTACATCCTCCATATTACACCATCCACAAAGACCTCTTAAGGATTATTTATTCAATTTCTAAAAATTAAAGTATTTTGTTGATTCATCTTCAGAGTTAGTTATGAAATTGTTACTGGGATTAGAAATGTCTCTTAAAGGTTCTTCTTCCTTGGGGACAGCATTTGTCACAGACAGTCACAAGAAAGTGTTAGATCGCATTTCAACTGTTTTTTCCAAAGGGTATTTGTTGTAGAATAAGTTAATATCTTTAAAAAAATATTTTTATTTTATATATAGCAGTGTTTTTCCTGCACATATATTTCTGCACCACATATGTGTAATGCCCACAGAGGCTAAACGAGTGTTGGATCCTTTAGTATTGGAGTCACAAATGGTTTGTGGGCTGACATATAGGTGCTGGGAATCAAACCTGGGTCTTCTGACTCATACTTAGGATACTTCTGTATTATTTAGCATCAGTTATTCCTCTTATAGTTATTTTTATTTAACCTACAGAGTGTGATGTTTTTATTCCTATGTACTTGTATACGTGTGTGTATGTGTCTGTGTATAGAGCTATAGGACACTGCAAAATATGTTAAATTTATAATCCTCAGTTTTGTCTTGAGAAAGTATCTTATAAGCTTATGATTTCTTGTTCCTCAACTTTAGAGTTGAGGGGTCATGGATTAGTTTTCCTTGGCATTTTGTGGTATTATCTTCAAGCTTAATTGAAACAGAGTACTGTTGATTTTTGAATGAATTGCCTTTGTGTTGCTGCAAGATTCTGTTTATACTGAAATTAAAATGTCTCCTCACCATTTGTTATATTAAATCTAGACCCTTCTCATTTTCATTTTTTCTTCTCTCCTCAGTGTGCTGTTTTGTGGTTCACAAGAGATGCCATGAGTTCGTTACTTTCTCTTGTCCGGGTGCAGACAAGGGTCCTGACACTGATGTAAGTAATCAGAAAACTGTCATTTGATGTTAATGTGACTGTCTGAAGTTATTTACTTCCTATTGCCTATACAAGCGTTGTTCTGGAACATGCTATTATTAAAAGACATCTCAGTATTCTCACTTTGTCATGTAGTAATGAACATGTCCATCATACTTCTGAGCTCTGCACTCTTTCCCAGAGATATCCTCAGAGGAAAATCATTAGCTTGTAGTTTTCCTTTGTATGTGACCACATCAATTAATCTGCCAACTTTATAGTAAGAACTCTATGGATACATTTTGCAACAGGCATTGACCACCTTTCAGTTTATCCTTAAGGGTGTTTGCATTACTAAGACAGTCTTGAGCATTTTAACAAACTGCCTATAGTTTACACTGGGAGATCAATGCTATACTTTCATTGTGCATCCTAAATGTGTCCATTGAAGGGATCCTGTGGGCAGCTGTTTCACTGACCACAATCTCTGAGGTGTCCAGTAATTTTATTTTGCTTATTTATATTCTGATTTTACCTGTTTTTTTTTCTTTTTTTTTCCCTTCTTTATTTTGTATTTATCAAAAAAAAACACAGTAAAAAGAATTTAAAATGTGGAAGAGTTAACAATAACTATACAGAGGATAAGAATGATAAGCATGGCTTATCAAGGGTAGAAATACAAATAAGATTTCTACACCTATATTTTCTTTGTGTTCATCTTTCCCTCTGAATTTTTTTTTTTCCATCCCTGTATATCCTTATTCAAGGTCTCTTCCCCCTCCCAACACATCTGGTCATTTTTTTCCTCTGCAACTCCCCATCCCCTCCCTGGGCAGGGAGCAGATAGTCCTGTGGTCCCACTGACCCAATAATGCTTAGATCAGTCTCCACTTCTGGCCAAATCCAGTTCTTTCCCCCCTCCCTCAAGAGTGAGTCAGGTGTTCCTCTAGGTGGAGTGGGATCCAAAGGGTCAGTCCAGGGTGTTTCTGATCCCAAGCTGTTCCGTGGTTGTGGTTTGCCGCTTGGGCATGTTTGGCTTTTTTTCTTGTTT
>PVIH01003023.1:111317-171694 GCA_004025045.1 Sigmodon hispidus | reverse complement strand
CATCTGCTGTTTTAAGAACTAAATTTAAAATTTCTAGGGAGATAGCTAGGAATATTGTGAAAAGCTGTTCTGCTTGTGTGCAATTCTTGCCTGCTCAAAAAATAGGGGTTAATCCCAGAGGCATTTTTCCACTTGAAATTTGGCAGATGGATGTTACCCATGTTCCATCCTTTGGAAAGCTTCAGTATGTGCATGTCTCTATTGATACATGTTCTGGAGTAATGCACGCTACACCTCTTTCTGGAGAAAGGGTTCACAATGTCATTACCCACTGCCTTGAAGCTTGGGCAGCTTGGGGCAAACCCGATACACTGAAAACAGACAACGGGCCAGCCTATACATCTAAGAGTTTTGCCTCATTTTGTCACAAAATGCAAGTGAAACATATCACAGGCCTGCCCTATAATCCACAAGGGCAAGGGATAATAGAGCGAGCAAATTGTACGCTCAAGGACTTCCTGCAAAAACAAAAAGGGGGAATAGCAGAGAATTGCACCCCCAAACAAAGGCTCTCTCTTGCCTTATTCACTATAAATTTTCTAAATTTAAATGATAAAAATGAAACCGTCGCCAAACGTCATATGACGTCAGAACCCAACAATCAAGGCAAAGTTATGTGGAAGGATGTACTTTCTAATCAATGGCGAGGCCCGGATCGCGTTATCACTCGATCCAGGGGATCTTTATGTGTTTCTCCACAGAATCAGGAGCCAGTCTGGGTGCCATCAAGATTGACGAGATGTGTTGAGGACGACTCTAAGGATGATGCTGATATGGAGGACACTCCTGACCGTCTTCCCCCTGATTCAGGCGGAAAGTGGAAATTGGTCTATGGAAGCTGAGAAGATGATTCTCAAGCAAAAGTTCCTGATTGCATGCTTGAATGCTACAAGATTGGAGCCTGTTATACTTGGGGACTTTACTTCTTGGCTCACTTCTGCCTTTTCCTTTTTCAAGGAGTGGGTGGGAGTAGGAATTTTTGCAGCCTGCTGTTTATTTGGGATTGTTTTTTGCCTCTGGCTGGTTTGCCGTATTCGCATCAGAGCACGTTGAGAAAAGGTACTACTCACTCAGGCACTTTTGGCTGTTGATGCAGGGCACTCCCCCGCAGCCTGGCTCTCCACCCTTAAGAACTTACAATGATTGCCCTTGCACAGAGAGGATTTAGCTGCCATTGCACCTCTATAGGGAATCATTCTCCTCTGAGACAGCCTTTACACCCTGCCGCCTTTACTGGCCTTGCACGCGGGAAGGCGTCTCGGGGATCCTGGCAGCAGGAAACAGCCTTTGAGCGGTGGGCACATCATGAGGTGAACACCTGTACGGGCTATATCCTGTTTGTGCCATTAGAAAACAAAAAAGGGGGAGATGAAGGGCGCGGTTTGCCTTTGCACAACTTGCTGGAACATTCTATTGCCGCTTATGCTAATTAGGCATTGAGTAGTGACCAATCCAATGTGCTGATGCTAATTAGGCATTGAGAAAGGACCTATCCATTGCAGTCCTCAAATATATTAATGAGCCATTATTTTGGGCCAATCACCAGCCATATGCTAATGAGTACTACTTTTAACCAATCACCAGCTATATGTTAATGAGGCATTGTGATGGGCACCAATCACGTGCCAGGCTTCCCTATGTAAGCAGGCTGAATCTCAGGCTCAGGGTCTTCTTTCCACCATTTCACAACTGAGCTGTACTCCAATAAAGTGTGATCCGAGAAGAATCGTGCGTGTGGTGACTCGTTCTGCAGGCCAGAAGTGGCTCGCCACATGAGACAATCAACTTATATAAAGAAGTTTATTTTTGTTCAGTTTCAGTTCATATTCATGTGCTTTTGGCCTATGGAAACACATTACATCATGCTGGTTGTGTGAAGAACAGCGGGCCTGTTAATCTCATATCATCTGAGAAGCAGAGAAACAGAACCTCGGGTACAAAATCTCCTCCTCAAGGGCACACCTTTGATGACCTCACTTACTCCCATTAGGCAAACCTCTTTCAAGAATTATACCACCATGACCTAGGGACCAAGTCTTCACAATATAAAATATGAAATACATTGGCATATAAATTCTCATTTTAAAATTAGATTAAAATGGCTGCCCATGTGGCAAACAGCAGGCTTGGCTTAATTAAGCCATTATTATTTTGTTAACAACTGGTTGTTTAGCCATGGCAGTATTTTGATATAAATCTGAATATGTAGGAATATGACTCAGACAACAAAAGCCGAGCAGTTAGTCCCCCCTTACACTCTCCTGCTTTACTGACCCTGGTCACTTTCTTGGACTCTAACCCTCTCCTGGTTCTAGCCGACTGGGGAGAATCCATCAGTTTCAGTCGGCATAATGGATCACTGAGGCTAGTTATAAATTCAATTGTGAGTTCCTGAAAGTTTGAACATTCTTCTAGAGTCTAAATTTTGTCAAAGGAAACTCCTGTCAGTCCCCAGACATACAACCACAATGATACATTAATATTTATCTGTCAACAAAAGTTTTGAAATGTAAGGTACATTGAACTAGGTCAGTGACCTACTGGGGCTCCCTTCAGAGCCCTTCAGGATTTGCCATGGGAACTGGACATTGCCAGAGAGGAAAGGCGGGAAATAGGGTCTCTCTGTTTGCTCCCTACCTTGGAAAAGGAGTCTGTACAAGCTAGAAACTATAAGATCATCACTGTCTGCTTTCTGAAGGAGCTGGAGTTCTACCAGTCAGACTTTCCTCTTTTTTCCCTCTGACTCTCCATGGTTCTGTGGAGAGATGAACTTCAGACAAAGAAGATGGCCAAAAACAGGGGCTGTACAATGAGAAATACAGAATAGAATGTTTGATAAGAGTAGGCAGAGGGTAGGTTTCTGGCCAGGAATTATCATTTCTGCCTGCTTCATTAATTCACGGTAACGTGCAGGTAAATCTTGTCAAGCAAAATGACAGTGAATGGTTGTAGTGAGATCGTATTCTATTCCATTGTAAATAATTGTCCTGCCTACTGGTTTAATAAAAATGCTGACTGGACAGGAAGTGTGGGTGAGGCTACCAGACTAAGAAAACTCTGGGAACAGGTAGAGCAGAGCAGAGAAGCCAGATTGACACCACTGACACACTACCATGAGATGGCAGCAGACACAGAGGAAAGAAGTTGAAATGTTGCTCTGAGAAAAGGTACCAGGCCTCCTGGCTAAACAAGATAAGAATCAGGGGCTAGTTTAAGAATTAAGAATTAGCAAGCTATATGCCTGGGCCATAGGCTGATCAGCATAAAATTAGTATAAGCATCTGTGTATTTCTGTGGGACTGTGGGTCTGTGGGTCAGGACTACAGGCCAGACAGGCCAGAAACTTCATACTACAAATGGTGGATGGTGCACATGCAGGTAGGTGAGAAGCAGGACTGAGGGAGGTCTCTGTTTGACAAACATCAGGTCTGCAGACTCTTTCTTATGAAAAAAGTAAAGTAAAAAAAAATAAAGTAAAAAAAAAAAAAAGTTGACTCAGAGCCTGTGAAACAGCCATAGAACAAGGCAAAGATAATGGCATCACAAAGAGGAAATAGAACAGATCTGTTACAGTATCCAAAAGACACGATCAGGAAGCTAATTATTCTGGTTCTAATGGAGATGGAGACTAAGTGCAGGGTGTCCACTACTGAGCTGCACATCAGACCCGCTGTGTTTTACTGATCTGCTGTGAGATAGGGTCTCACTAAACTCTTTTTGAACTCCAGGCTCAAGCACTCTTCTAGCCTTACTTTCCTGAGCATCTGGGACAATGGCCATGTGCCATGACATACGCGAATTGCCACTTACAGCCTTAGTAAGTAAGAAGCCATGTATGTTCTACAGATGTGTCTCTGTAAAGTGGAAGAATGAAATCACAATAAAAACTCCATAGGGAACTCTGATGTGCCTAATGGTAAATGTAGAGAAAATATTTCAAGATCTGGACATAAACAAGAACTTCCCTTTTAAAAATAAATTGTGTGTGTGTCTGTGTGTGTGTGTGTGCATGCCTCACTGCTTATGTGGAGGTCAGAGGACAAGGAGTCGTTTCTTCCACCTTTTGGAGACGTCTCTGCAGCCTCCCCTGCCAGCAGAGTGAAGGCTGGAGGCAAGAAGGCAATTTGTTTCAGCATCGCTAAGTAGCCTGTGTTGGTTCAACCTCTGAAGTGTGATCCCAAGTAGTTTATTTTAGGCATATTATACACAGCACAATTTGGTAAAAACTTTTCTGGTGACAATTAACTCAATCCCATATATGTAATAAAGCACACATAAATCTCCTTGAGGAACAAAGTCAGCTAAATAAAGATCAGAACTAAATTGAAACTCTATAAAAGTACATGTGACACCTCCCATCAAGAAGGAAAAGCAGATGGACTGAGAAAAATGAGTTTTGATAAGGGTCTCTCCGAGGAGAGAATCCAGTGTGGTCTCTACCACACAGATAGTGCAAAGGTCAGTAGGGTATTACATATGCCTTTTCCCAGCCTTCTGGGTAGATAACATGCTATGCATTCCTTCTTTGAAGGAATGTGTTTAGCATTCCAGGCTCCTCTGGTGCTCATCTATGAGCACAAAGACCTCGATGCTTCCTACAGCCTTTACATGTGTTCTAGGGATTGAACTCTAGGCATTAGTCTTGATCAGTAACTGCCTGTACCTCTGAGACACCTTACCAGCCTAAGCAATTAACTTTCCAAATAGGACATTAGTTACGGAATTCTCAACATACTAATTAAAAATATCATATTTAAGGACAATAATAAGAAATCAACCCAATCAATGGGACAATGAAATGGGCAGTTCACAAAGAATGAACTAGAAACAGCCAATAAACATGAATACTAAGCATTTTTATTACTTGTCACGATGAGAACTCAGGGTAAAAGCACAGTGAGATAGATTCTCTCTCACCTCAGTTAGAATGGTGGTCATTAAGAAAACCACTGTTGATGAAGATGTGGAAAAGGAAGCTGTTATACACTGACAGAAAGAATGGAAACTAATCCAGCCATTTTGGACATTAATATGGAAGTCCCTTAGAACACTAAAATATGTCTTCTGTGTGACCCAGCTATTCCAGTCCTGGATATTTACCCAAAGCATTGCAAGTCAACATATCACAGATACTTATGCATCACCGTTTATTATTAAGCTATAGTAGTAACCTAGGCATGTGACTACAGAAGAGCAGATACTGAAAATGTGGTAAATATGCATAATGACAATTATTTTCAGCCATAAAGAAGAACTTAGTTAAGTAATTTTCAGGAAGAAGGATGCAACTGAAGACAGTCATGTGCAGCTAAGTCAGTCAGCCCAGAAAGATAAATACTGAATATTTTCTTTCATGTGCATTTCCTAGATTATATATAGATACGTTTGTAGACATGAATTTAGGAAAGGAACTATTTATCAGAACAAGGAAACTAATAAAAAAGGAAGGAAGAAAAGGGAAATGGGTATTTGTAGAAGGGAAATATGCTCAAAGTATATTTCTAAAAAGGGGTGGAGGGATGGAGGCATGGCTCAGCAACTAAGAACTCATGCTGTCTTGCAAAGGACCAGATTTTGGTTCCTAGGACCCATCAGATGGCTCACTGCTCCAGCCTCAGGGGACCCAATGCCCTCTTCTGGCCGCCTCAGGCACCTCTGCATATACCTTCACACTGACACACATATATACGTAATTAAAAATAAAAATAATTTGGAACTGCAGAGATGGTTTAGCAGTTAAGAGCCTTGGCTGCTCTTCAGAGGGCTCACGATCAAGTCTTAGCAACCACATGACAGTTTACAACTATCTGTTACTCTAGTTCCAGGGATCCAATACCCTCACACAGATATACATGTAGGCAAAATGCCAATGCACACAGAATAAAATGAATCATTAAAAAATGAGCTGGGTGGTAGTGGCTCATACCTTTAATCCTAGCACTCAGGAGGCAGAGAGGTGGATCTCTGTGAGTTTGAGGCCAGCCTGGTCTACACAGTGAGTTCCAGAACAGCCAAAGCTACACAGAGAAACCCTCTCTCAAACAAACTGAAGTCCATATGTAAGTTAGTATCATATATAGTGAATATATACTAACTGAAATTTTTCCAAAGAAATATTAGAAGATGGCAAGATGTCTTAATGAGTATAAGCAACTTGCCTCCACGCCTGACAGTCTGAGCTGAGTTTCTAGGACCCATATGGTGGAAGCAAAGAACTGACCTTGACTCCCAAAGTTGTTCTCTGTCATCTGCTTATGCACCAGGGCAGGAGATATGCACATGCACATATATGCATGCATATGTAATAAATGAAAAATTTAAAAAGAAACCCCAAAATAGAAATACATTACCAATAACACATACTTTAATGATTCCAAATGCAGCCAGAGATTTTTTTCCTTCTTTATTTTGTATTTATCAAAAAAACAGTAAAATGAATTTAAAATGCGGAAAAGTTAACAATAACTATAAAGAGGATAAGAATCATAAGCATGGCTTATCAAGGGTGGTAATGCAAATAAGATTGCTACACATATATTTACTTTGTGTTCAGCTTTCCCTCTGAATTTTTTTTCCATCCTTGTATATTCTTATTCAAGGTCCCTTCCCCCTCCCACCACATCTGGTCATTTTTCTTCTCTGCAACTCCCCATCCCCTCCCTGGGCAGGGAGCAGCCAGCGGCCAGAGATTTTAACCCACGTTGACAATGGAAAAGACTTGATTCTGGAAGATTAAATTGGTAGTAAGAATTTACACAGGAGATTCCGTGGTGGAAAGAAGAGAGAAAAGATAACTAGTGCTCACAGCTAGAGAACCCAACAAAGAAGAAGAGCAGATACATAACGTAAAGGATTCGCTAGATGGGACAAAAGACCTGAAGACACACAGAGAAAGGAGCAACCATGCTTTTGGCAAAATAAATGACAGGACTCTTATATCTGAACATAGCCTGACAATGCTTTGAAATTATAAGGTTACATGGGGTGACCTACAAGCAGCTACAAAAGAAAGAAAAGATGTTACCTAAAAAGGACAAAAATATCACACTAGCCCCAGGCTTTTTCTGTTGCCCCACTAAATTACAGGAGATGATTTTTCAAGGTCCTTTTTCTACTAATGGAGATGCAGGAGGAACTGGTAATCAAGCTAAATAAAGACACCACTCTCTTGTGTGCTGGGCAAAAGCTCTACCAATCCTTGCTGCAGCTCCAGACCAGTACTTTTAAAATAAATTCCTATTTTTCATATTATAAATATTTTAGTATTGATAGCTAAGTCAAATAATGTATATATATATATATACATTGATATTTTACTTGGATTAGATAGTCAATTAAAATAAAGATATAATTGTGGTGGCAATTAAAATAAAATAAATTGAAGTATAAGAGGGAGATATTTTCAGACAAGTGATGCATCACCCTCATGTAAATTAATGCTATGTCAAGGACTCCAAACTTTAGCCTCATGGGAATGACAAAAATCTCCAACCCCACCCAGAGTGAGGCTCAAAGGGATGACAAAGCCTTCCGAGAGGATCTGAGTGTAAATGTTGACAGTATGTATAGAAAGTATCACCAGATCTTTCTCCCTCTGGAAGTTTATGACCTGAAGATGGCTCCCTGCAGAGATAACTCCTACTGAAATTAGCTAACCCCGCATCCTTGTCTGTCTGTATGTAGTAACCCCACTTCCATGTTCAGTTGTATGCAGTAACCCTACTCCTATGTCCAACTGTATATAGTTGCTGCAGGATGGTCTTTCTGTAAATTGTGACTATGTGTTCCTACCATTGGTTAATAAAGAAGCTGTTCTGGCCTATGGTAAGCCAGGCAGGGAACCCAAGAAAGGCAGAGGGAGAAGAAAGGTGGGGTCGGAGTAGATGCTACAAACTGCTGGGGGCATCAAGATGTAATGAACACAGGTAAAGATATGAAGCCATGTGGCAAGACATAGATTAATAGAAATGGGTTAAGTTGTAAGAGCTAGTTGGTAATGAGCCTTGAGCCATAGGTCAAACAGTTTGTAATTAATATAAGCCTCTGAGTAATTTACTTTATAAAGTGCTGTGGGTTCATAGGCAAGAGAGATTTGTTTAGACCAAGGTGTAATCATATAATAAACACACTTTGCTTCCTGAGTGTGGCAGTTTCTCCACCATAAAGCCCAGTCCAGACTCCCCGCTTTTGGGGTGTCTGTGCTTGTCTTTCTTCTTTCCTTCCATGCCCCAGTCAGGTCCATTGCTGAAACAGCTCAAGGGAGACTCAGTAATAACCAATCACACTTTTTAAAAACTATGCTTGGAAAATGCAATCATTTTTTTCCCTAAAAATTCTTCCATATGTAATGTTTCCTTTCATAAAGAAGCATTACTAAGTCTAGAGCCCATCCATCTAATTATTATGTCTAAGAAATTGCCAAGACCACATTATCTTCAAATGTATGTTAAAATGACCAGTAACTTTGAAGAAGTTGTTAAATTGTGATGGCAATAAGCCAAATAACACTGGCATGCTGCAAGTGGGCTGGTGAGGTAACATATGCTGACTTAAGCATTTGTGACACAGGCATCTCAACATATTCTCACTTCCTGCTTAGCAATTTTTAGGTTGACTTAGTTCACTGACTATGAAAAGCACAATGATCCCACACACTCTGCTTGGATTAAGTTTTAACGTAATTTGCTCAGAATTTCAGCTTGATTTTTAAATTGCAAGTGAAATTTAGTTCCAAGCAAATGTTATCTGACTTGACAATAATAAACCTGTAGAGTATAATAATAATCACGGTGGCAATGACGATGATGCTAGGAATTAGCTTTCTAATGTAATTTGGCTGGTTAAGTGTGTGCTTAAGGCATGTGCTGTGGCCTACAAGCTTCAGGGTTCTCTTGTTGCTGCCTCTTGTCTGTCGTAGCATTGGGGTCACAGATATACATCTGGCTCTACATAGATTGCATTTTAATTTTTTTAAACAGAAAAATATTTCCCCCAACTTATCTTTTTGGTCTTTTAATCTTTTTTATGGTAACTTGAACATATCAACATTCTACATTTACATTAGCCAAGTTATCAGTCCACATTTTGTGACTTTGGTGTCCATGCAACTGTTAATTCTCACTGTCAGGCTGAGAGGGTCTCTACTCACCCAGGAGACACCCCTGGACTCTAAATGTTCTTCCAGGACATTAAGCTAAGGAGGAGCCACTCAGCTTTCACACAGCAGTACCATCCCATGGCTGAAGGTCTCAATCAAATAAAAAAAGAGACAAAGCAATCAACCTGGCAGGCCATTGACGTTACTAATGGGCACCAGTATTCATTCCCATTTCCTCACTACAGATGCCATGGGACCAGCTGCCTCCACTCCCATTGCTATGGCTTTGTGCCATGGTGAAGAATGTCTCCTTATAAACAAAGCACCACAGTAAGTACTTAAACTGCTTCTGTCTGATATTTTCTCATGAGAAGAGGAAAGAACAGACTCTACTCTTACAGTTTGTACATGCTTCCTGCCGAAGATCATCTTACAGTGTTACTCTATCATGGTTCTTTTCTGATGTCACTGTTCCAAGTTAAGTAACTGAATCTACAGAGCTGATTTTTTTTTTTTTTTTTTTAAAATCTGGTCTACCAACATTCTGTATGATGTCTTTTAAGTACGTTATGCTCCTTGAATAAATTGCCATATGTTATTTTAATACATGACTGAATCATTTTGGAGCTTTGCCACGATTATGTAAGTGGTATTTCAGTGATCTGAATAATAATGGCCCCACAGGCTCATATATTTTAATGCTTAGTCATCTAGGATTGGTACTATTTGAAAAAGAGTAGGAGGTGTGGCCTTGTTCAGGAAGTGTGTGTGTTACGAGGGGTGGGCTTTAGGTTTCAAAAGCCCACACCAGACCCAGAGTCTCTCTCTTCCTACTGATCAGGATGTAGCTCTCAGCTACCATTCCGGCACCTGCCTGCATGCTCACTCCCCACCATGATGATAATGTAGTAAGTCTCTCAAACTGTAAGCAAGCCCCCAATTTGTTGCCTTGCCTTGCTTGTGGTGTCCCTTAACAGTGATGGAACAGTGACTAAGGCAGTCATTATTCCATAATTTCTATGCTATCTTCAATTAGATTTTAGTGGTTATATTGTGTTAGCCTCTTACATAGTGTGTGATGGCATTTTTTCTTCATATTCTAAAATGATTTAGTGACCTTGATCAGCACTAATTTGAGACAGTGTCCTACTATGCTGTCTAGGCTGACAAACTCCAAGGCCAAGTAACCACCTACCTTAGCATCCAAGCGGCTGAGACTAGGACAGCCACCATGGGCACCCTCAATTTTTTGAACAGTACATCTAAAATAGTTTGTCATTTTCTTCCAAGCTTAGTAGTCTATGTAAATTTTCTGAATCAATTTGCTAATTTGTATGTGAGTCATGTGTTTTATCCAGAGTTTCAGCTTTATTTGTATGAAGTACAAAATCCTATCATATGTTAACTATGTTAACTTCTATTTCTTTCTAATTAATATTGCATATTTATGCTTTACCCAGCATTAAGACTATCTTGGCCTTAGAAATCAGCTTTTTAGTTTTTTTTTCCAGTTCTGCTTTTCTTTAAAAACTAATTTAAAGTGATTTTTTTACATTTACATTTAGTGTGTGTGTGCTTATGTCTGTGGATGTGCATACCACAACATATGCATTTAGTGTGTGTGTGCTTATGTCTGTGGATGTACATACCACAACATATGCATTTAATGTGTGTGTGTTTATGTCTGTGGATGTGCATACCATAACATATACATTTAGTGTGTGTGTGTGTTTATGTCTGTGGATGTGCATACCACAACATATGCATTTAATGTGTGTGTGTTTATGTCTGTGGATGTGCATACCACAACATACTTTGGTGGTTAGAGGACAACCTGAAGGAGTTTGTTCTCTCCTCTCATTTTGTGGGTCCTGGGAATAGAACTCAGTTCATCAGGCTTGGCAGCAAGCGCCTTTACCTGCTGAGCCACATCACCAACCCTTCTTACTGATTTGGCAACCACTGCTGTCTGCATTAATTCTTTCCAATTTATTTTGGTTTAATTTGATGCTATTTTCTTGACTGTGTGTCTTATATAACTTACTCCAAATAAGACACTGCAGAAAGAGACATTACTTCAACTCAAGATCTGTTAAAGGGGGTGTTTTTGCCATTGAGACTTATCAGGGAAATTTGAGTTAAGAATGAATTATGAACTGGAAAGAACACAGAACCAGAAAAGGCCCAGTTACCTAAGCTCCAGAGCAGCAGGCATTATTTATACAGGGGAAGAGGGGTGGACAGAAATAGCATAATTGGTTCCAGCTCTACCCTTTACCTTGCTGTGACATGATCTGATCAGTTGGAAGCTCCAGACTGGCTGAAGCCTGGCTGCTTATGGTTGGTCAAGACTGGGCTGTTGTTAGACTCCAAAGTTACCATTGAGTTGTTAGGTTGCAGCTCCTTACTAGGAATCCAAAGCATGACTCCAGCCTCCTGACCATAGGCTCCTGCTATGTATTCCACAAGGTAAATTATTTGTATAGTTTGAGGAGCTGCATCACTCTAGAAAATGCTTTTATAAGGAAGCATGTAATGTTTAAATGAAGGTGTATTTCAATTTCAATTATTTTTAGTTAAGCTCTCTTACTGGGGGCAGAGGGAAGGAGAACTTGATATTGAAAGAAAACTGGCAAACTTCATATTTTATACAGAGGAAAGGTGACTTGTGGACATTAAAAATAGTTAATGCAATGATAGCCATACAGCCTCATGGGGCTGTGCCAGAGTCAAAGCAGTCTTGTTATCAGAGTCTGCAAAGTAAAACCAATATAAATATCACCAGGAAAACGTATATAATCTCAACTTCAAAAGATCTTCTTCAAGGCACTGTTAAGCTGTGTCAAAGTCCTCAGATAATCCCTGTATAGAATAGAAGGGGCACACAGGAAGATCATGGTTTGTTGGGTTTTAGAATTATTTGTTTTTTTAGATACGGTCCTCCTTGTAGTCCAGGTTGATCTTGAACTCACTGCAATCCTCCAACCTCAGGCTTTCAAGTGCTAGGATTACAGTCATTTCCAAGAGAGGTTTAATCACATTTCAAACATGTTGTCATGTTCAAACTGAAAACAAGGGAATGTTTTAAACCAGTAATAACCAGTCTCCATGTGATATGTTTGCCTGTTTGAAAGCTCTGTAAACATTTGCCTAGATTAGTCCTTGTGTTGAACTCATATTTGAGCTGCCTGCATTTTCCAGCTTTACCTGCCTCTGCTGTTCCATTTTTCTGTTAGTGTTTAACTTATAATTAAAAACTGAAGTTTCCTGGGAGCTCCGGTGATGGCTCAGTTAAGAGATTGCCATGAAAACATGAGTACTGCCAGTTTAGATCCCAGAACCCAGTAAATGCTGGGTGCTCATGGTAGTCTGTTTGTAATTCCAACCTTAGAAGGTAGAGACAGGATCTGAAGAATAGGCTAGTAGGCTGTCCAGCCAGGATCCATATCTAAATTTCTGGGTTTGATTGAGAGGCCCTGCCTCAGTGAATAGGGTAGAAAAGTGATCGAAGATGGTCTCCAGTATCAAGCTGGGGCCTCCACATGCACATGCACACATCATGGATCCTCACACTAGATGGAGAAAGAAAAACAGTCTCATCAGCAACGTCTGCTCCCACCTCCTCCTGCCTCTTTTTTTCCACCTTCCTCCTCTTGTTTATTTTGAGACAAGGTTTTGCCATATCATTCATGATGGTCTGCCTCCGCCATCCTTTCTATCCTCCTTCGCCTCCTTCCCTCCCTTTCGTCTCTTTCCTGGTCCAGGGAGTTGAACTCAGGTCCTCTGGAAGAGCAGCCAGTGCTCTAGAGCCACCATTCCAGCCTGATTTTTACATTATTCTTTTAAGGGTGAAAATTCTATCAAATGTCCTAGAAATAGTTAGGATAGTGCTAAAACTTGCATATAGTTTTAAGTGAAAGTCATCTTGAGCAAGAACAATATAGCTGGAGGCATTACAAATCACAGCACAAAGCAAAAATAAACAGAGCATTATGATGCCACCACAAAATAGACATTATAACCACAGAGCTCAGAAATACATCCATACACGTATAGTCAACCAATCTTCATCAAGAACATACAGTAAGGAGAGTGAAATCTCTTTTATGAATAGTGCTGAGAAACTGACTATTCATATGTGGAAGAATGAAATTGAGCTTCTGTTTCATTTTATTCACAATAATCAACTTAGAATCTGCTAAAGTCTTAGATATAAGATACGAAGCTACTTGATGAAAGTGGGGCAGAAAAGCTTCTTCCATTGGTGTAAGCAATAATTTTAAGAATTATTTTTTTTAGTTTTGGGTCTGTATATGTGTGTGGATATATGTTAGATATTTAATAAATCCTGGTTATCAGAGGCAGCACACAGTCAAATCCTAGGCAGACAGCTCAGGAAATTCTTAAACCTTGAATACAAAGATAAACAGAGTTAGTCACACATACCTTTAATCCCAGCACAGGGAAAGGTAGTAGGGACCAACACCCTTAATCCCATAACTCAGAGACAGAACTTCTTCTGTTTCTGTGAGTTCAAGGCGCCTTTAGTCCTAACCTGGATGGGATAGGGTAGATAAGGGCTGTGGAAACCCATCAAAAGAGAAGCATGGACAGAAGCACAGGCAAAAGAGACCAGGAGCGAGGCTGAGGAAGTTGCAAGACAGCTGGGTGAGCATTGACTGTGGTGCTTCCTCTCTCTGATATTTCAGCTCCCCTGATGTTTGGCTCAGAGCCTTCTGTTCGTGCTACCACATACGTGTGTACATGTGAGGTGGTTGTGAGACGTCCAGTGTGGGTGCTGGGGCCTCATCCCATCTTCTTCACCACTGAGCATTTCTCTTGCTCACAGATAATAGGTTTTTTTTTTAAATATGTGACACTCCAGGCATCCAAACAAAAAATGAGACATTGAATTGCTTCTAACCAAAAGTTTCTGCATGGCAAAGCAAACCACAGCTCTGACTGGCAAGGAGCACAGAAGAGACAACCTATGGAGTGGGAGGGTATATTTGCAAACCATATATCCTGATAAGGAGTAAAAATGTAAAACAGATAAGGAGCTCAGCTAAATAGCAAGAAAAAACCTAATTATAAAGTGTGAAAAAGATCTGAATAGCTATACCTCAATAGTGAATAAAAGAAGTATTTGACTGGATCTTAATGGTACTCTTTTAGCCTAGCATGCACAAACAAAGCCCTGGGTCTAACTCTGAGCTCTCTAGAAGAAATGAGAGGAGGAGATTGTATATGAAAAAAATGTTCAGGGTCATTATGAAGAGGAAAATGCAAATTAAAACAACAATAAAACCATAACTGCTAGGATGCTTATTATCAAAGACAAAAGGCAAGTGTTAATTAGGATGTGGAGATGAGAGTGTATTCACTATTGCTGTAAATGTAAACTGTGCAGGCATTATGTTAAGAAGAAGAGGCTATTCCTCAAACAACAACAACAAAACCAATGGTGGCATATGACACCAGGTGACTCTAGTCTTTAGGTGGCTAGTCCTTTAGAGAAAAATGAGTCCAAGACCTGTATGTGCTGCTACACAGAGCATCACAGACCAGACTGAGGTGAACAGTGACACCCAGCTTCAAAAAACAAAGAGAAATCAAAATTAGAAACCAGGCCTAGAGATGTAGACCTATAATTCCAGTTACTAAAGAGGCTGAGACAGGAGGATAGGAGTTTAAGTCTGGCCTTCATTGTATGCTGAGTTCAAGGCTAGCCTGAGCAACTTAGTGAGGCCCTATCTCACAATAAAAAGGTATCAGCAATAAAAATCTTGCCTATGTTATGAAATATTAGTTTAAGATGCATTTCATTCATTTATACTGTGTAATATTTGTCTAATGATGCAAAGATGTGTTGTGTTTGTTTAACTCTGTAAAGTTGTGTTACTTTGTCTGTCTAAAACACCTGATTGGTCTAATAAAGAGCTGAACAGCCAATAAGTTGGCAGGAAAGAGAAATAGGCATGGCTGGAGGGCAGAAAGAATAAATCAGAGAAGAAATCTAGGCTCGAGAAGAACTGGAAGAGGAAGGCCAGAGAAAAAGGAGAAGAGGACATCAAGGGCCAGCCACTCAGCCACACAACCAGCTATGGAGTAAAAAATAAAGAAAGGCATGGAGAATAGAGAAAGGCAAAATCCCAGGAGCAAAAGGTAGATGAAGACAATTTAAGAAAAGCTGGCTAGAAACCATTTGGGAGCTGGGTGGTGGGTCCCCAAAGAGTAAGAATAAGAAAAAAAAAAAAAGAAAAAAGAAAAAACCAAAACCAACCAAACATAAAATAACCCTAACAACAGTCCTAATTCAATCCTAGTAACAAAAAATAAAAAAAATAAAAACATTAACTACCATAGGATCTAGCAATCCTACCAAATCTTTTGTGCATCTAAAGGTAATGAACTCTGTCTTTTAAGGTTTCCTATATTTCCATATTTGCTGCATTATAATTCACAACAGTCAAGATACAAGCCAACCTAAGTGTCCACTCCTCTGGAGAAATATTCTCTCCTGGAAGGAGCATCTCAGAAAGTTACAAGACTTACAATTTACATATGGGGGAGATTGTAGACAGGCAAGGCTTATCCCAAAAAGATGTGGAGGAAGCAAAAGGATGCAGCTTCTGTGAGTCATCACTGGCATGTGTGTGTTGCAGGTGGGAGTTGCTGGTGATGCAGCTAGACTTGGGTGGAATAGTTTCTTTGGTTTGCCATTGGTGCCCTATCTGGGTGAAGTATTTGTTCAGGTCTCCCCAGGAAATGTCATGCAATGCAACTGGTATCTGGACAGGGACTGACAGAACCAAAAGAGCAGGGAGAAAGACTTGCTTGGCTTCTGTAACCAGTGGTTGAGGCTGACCTGAGGGCAGAGTGTTTGTGAAGTAATCCTGATACAGTGCCCTGTGCTACAGTATAGTGTGTCCCCAGAAATGGCTGATAGAACATGCCACCAAAGCTGAGCCACCTGAGAGTGAATCTTCCTTGGAGGTAATGCTGAGGTGGCTGTCCTCCCTATGTGGTATGCACTAGTATGCGTCCTTGTTGAATGGGGTCCATTTCACAACTGTCTCCCAAACAGCTGAGGGGTTAGAGAATATATTGTGATTACCCAGGGTTGAACATACAGCACAGGATTCTAAGAGAGCTGTGGTGACTTTTCTGTGGCCAAGGATCTTGAAGCCAAGCTGCTTGCTAAGATGAGCCTGCCTACGGAAGGGAGGAATCAGTAGGGAAGCATACAGATGCTTGGCCTCTGATTTGGCAGGAAGGTGGGAAAAGGGAATATGAGGATATGAGGAGGTAGTGCTAGCTTGCCATTTCATACAGCTGGCAGGATGCAAGGGAACCAGTACAGGCTAGATCTAGAGTGTTTCCTGATTCTGAAACTTGGAACCCGGGGAAAGAATGAGACAGTAGAGAGGTAGTGGGATAGATGATGCCCTCAAATCCAATCTTTAATAGAGAAGAAGGGAAAATCCATAATTCAAACATGAAGATTGGAGCCTTAATAATGGTTCAGTGTAAAAAGCCATGACCATCAGGAAACTCTACATTTAAATTCGTTTAATTGGGAGAAAACTTCTAAAGAATGAAAAGCCTTGCACAGGATGCCTTATGGGACTGTGGCATATGCAGACAGATGGGGTTGGTCTGTAACACATCGCCTGAAGCAATATGAGAGAAGAAGCTCAAATGAGCCCTTAGGGACACTCAGTTGTCACCGGTGGCTGAGCTCTCCATAATTATTAGAGAATGGAAGACAATAGATAAGATAGGCAGTGGTAAGGAAATTGGGCATAAGAGAGATGATATTTGGATGCCACAGATGCTCACAGGAGAGCTAGAAAGAGACTGAGTCAGCAGAAAACTTGGGACTCTAAACCTATGGGTACTCAACTCCATCACAGAGAAGTCCATGATGGCATGGGTGAAGGTGGAAGCAGCATTTCTGGAACTCCCTCTATGGTAGGACACAATCTTCATGGGTAGGAGAGGTCTTAGTGGACCTAAGTGATTTAGACTGGCATGAAGTTTGTTTTGTATGGCACTGAAGCTATTGGGAGAGGGCAAAGAAGTCTGTCCAGGTCACTTGAAAACAAATGTGACATGTTAAGCACTGAGCTGGAGTTCCTATGGAAAAAATTCACAGAATACCAAATGTAGTGCTAGTGAGCTGAAGGCTTTATAGCCTGAATAATTTACCCAAAGCATATATGATAAAAGAATAAGGTGAAACAGGTAAGTTTACCAGAGGGATGGGCAGTCAGGCCTTAGAGAATGCGGTATATGTTTCTACCACACAAGAAAGAGAGTAAGATTGTCCCCTAGCTTGGGGGCCCTTCAGCAGCTGGGTATGGCTGATGGAAAGGCAAAGGTCATAGTGTTGGCCTAGAGCCGATCAGAACAAGGGAGCTGGTTCCAGTGGTGGGCAGGGCAGGCTGAGGCTCAGCTCTACTTTCCCTTGGCCCTGAGCTTGGTCCAAAGCACAAAGATGTCAGGCAGTGGTGGCACTCACCTTTAATCCGGGCACTCAAGGCAGTAGGTGGATCTCTGTGAGTTTGAGGCCAGCCTGGTGTGCAATGGCTCCATGGTCATAGCAGCCTGCAAGATGAGGAAGGCAGACAGTTCACAGCAAATGATATGGGGTGGGTAGACTGATAACATCCCTGTCCATGTACCCAACACTACTCCTTTGACACTACAACTGGTGCAAGTAGTGGGGTAGTTTTATGCACTTGTAGATTGATTTATAGAAAACCCCTTAGCCATCAAAACACTCGTACTTGTAATGGGTGATAACAGGCCTTCAGATAAATATCTGCCACCTTCTGTAAAAAGGTTTCATTAGGTACCATTAACTTTGAGTATTTAAGAGATTAAAAAAGAGCAGCTGTAAGGATGGTAAAAAATAGCTGGTAAGGGCACTCCCAGGAGCCATAAGGTAATAACGTAAATCCCAGTATCAAGGATGGTTTGTCTTCCTTTCAGTTGGTGGGGAAGGCTTCACAAACCATAAAGGCCTTTGCCACAACTGTTGATTGGATACTGAAGACAGAACCTTCTGCCTGGGATTCCTGCAGAGGATGACTGCTGCTGTGGCACCAAGGGACAGAGCTCAACTGTAACTGGAAAGAAACAAGCAACCACACATCTGAAGCATCCCTCCTAAGCTCAGGCAACTTTGTGAAAGAGAGGGTGAAGAATTTAAGCCCAGAGGAATGAATGGACTGTTTCGTGTGCATTTCCTCCCCATTGAATTCTTCTCTGCAGAAGCATGTGACTTTCCAGGCTCATGAAGCTGTTCTGAGGTTCACAAGGCTGCTCCAGATAAGCAGTTAATGTCTCCAGGGTGAGCTGTGGAGGGAGCCCTAGGGAAGCAGCTCCCATGAGTCTTCACCCATCTATGATGGACTTTTCTATGATGGAGTTGTATACCCATGCTCGAGGATCTGCTAAGGCAGACCTGGGTAGGACTATTTCTTTGGTATGTGCCCGAGCTAGGATGAACAAACATTTGTTTATGCCTACCCAGAAAAAGCCATACAACATCTGAAATGGATAGGAAAATATAGTATTAAACAAACCCTGAAAAGAAGGAAGTCCTGTGATTTGTGGTATTAATATGTTATCTCATTAAGTGAAATAAAACAGGTACAAGAAGACAAACACTACGTGGTCCTAGTTAAGAGTGGACTCTAAAAGTGTGAAAGTCATGGAAGAAATGTGAGGTGGTGGCTGCCAAAAGTAGCAGCAAGAGGGAAATCCTGGGAAAAGGTACAAATTTCAGTTATTCAGAGTAATGTAGTTGAAACTTTATAAGGGAATTAGTCTTAAATAATTTTATATACATGATATAGAAAATTGGGACATTATGTGGAAAAATACACAAACTCAACCAATTTTTTCCACAGTCATATTTTTGTGAGAAAATTTGATCATGGCATGAGTTATATATCCACCATACATTATTTAGCAACTTTTCTTAAAACCATTTGTGTTTTGGGGTATGTCAAGGTGTGCATTCAGAAGCACAGGACACTTGTGGGCGTTGCCTCTCCCCTTCTACCACGCAGGTACTAGGGACCGAACTCATGCCATCCAGCTTGGCAGCAAGCTCCTTGACCTGCTCAGCCATATCATCGACCCAATTTAGCTATCTAAAAAATTTTCACCATCTAGCTTGAGAATAAACATTTTTTAGACAAGCCTTTGTTTGAGAACATTTTATTTTGATTAATTATAGACAGAGTCTTGCTATGTAGCTCAGGTTAACTCTGAATTGTGATCTTCCTGCCCCTTCAAATTGTTGGGATTACAGGCACACCATCACAAAGGCTTTCAAATTCTTTACTCTTAATGGCAGATCCCAATGGGAAAAAGTAGGCTGGATCTGACATTATGAACACTTTTGATGTAGACTGGAAAGGTAAGCTATACTTACCTCAGCACCCTTCTCTTGCCAACATTGCGTTTACAAGAGAAAAAGTCTGCTAACAGTCCTCTTGGTTTGTGGGTTGAGAGGTTGGAGGAGGAGTCTGTACTCTGTACACTCTCCTCTTACTAGCAGCAAGAGTATATGTCATCGCTTTTCTCCAGGACAACTTCCTACTTCTATTTCTGAACATTCCCTTTTTTACTCTCCTCGGGATTTTCTTTTCTTGAATGTTCAATGATATTTTTATCCCCAGTTCCTTGACTGTCCCCCAGGCATCTCAAACTCTGCATGTCCTCAATTAAACTCATCTTCTCTCATACACTCATTTCAATTTTTGGTTGATCAACCACCTAGACCAACCCAATCAGAAACCTAAATCTTCCAAGTTGACGTCTCATTTCTGCACCTAGTTTGTTTGTTCAGTTCTATCTTAGGTCATCATCTCCTGGCTCTAAGCTGCCCCTTCAAGCTTTTATCATTCCAAAGTACTCTCACCAATGTCTTTGCCTTTGTCACTCAACTAAGAATCATATAGACCATTATCCAGGCAGGCACACACACACAGAGCAGGCTGCTGCCTATAAAGTAAGATGTATTGGAACACAGGTAAAGCCACGGAGCCACTGGGCAAAACACAGATCAATAGAAATGGGTTAAGTTGTAAGAGCTAGTGGGTAATGAGCCTGAGCCAATGGCCAAACAGTTTATAATTAATATTAGTCTCTGAATAATTATTTTATCAGCAGCTGCAGGACCGAGGGTGGGAGAGCTTTGTCTAGACTAATGGGCCCAGACAAGTCAGAAAAACTTTGGCTACACTTCCTGATGAGCTGTTTGTGGTTACTCTTGACTTTAACTGAATATGTCTAACTGTGATTATACCATATGATAACAGTCTGTTATTTTTTTTGGTTTCTTCCATTACTCAGATCATCCAGAATATGGGAAAAATACAGAATATACAATTTTAAAGTTTCTGGGCCAACTCAACAGATGAAGGTGCTTGTGAGTAAGTCCAGCAACCTGAATTTAGCCCCCAGAGCCCACATGGTAGAAAACTGACCCCTGCAAGTTTTCCTCTGACCTCAACACTGTAACAATGCTCTCGCCCTAACAATGAATGAATGTTTAAAAAATTAAAAACTTTGTTTCCTATGTGTAAAATAAAGAATACATATTTTACAGACTTATTGGTAAATATGTTGGCATACAATGCATTTGACATAGTCTCTACCATGACTAATGGTAGATGAATGTTAATAGTACATGTATATCTGTGCCTGGGAATGGCTTCAATATATGATGGAGTATTCTACAGAGTCCTGCAGCAGACAGTGGTAAATGTATGCTCACAAAGCAGCTATAAAAATGCAATATGTGCATAAATTTCCTAAGTGGTCACACTTAGGCAAAATGCCTCTGCAATGATCTGCCTGTAGAAGTGATATGGGACTGAGTACGTTTTAGGTTTTAATAATTTAAGGTGAAAGTTTTAAGATCTAAGGATGGAAAAGAAATGCAACTTCAATCATACATTTCTAAATTTGGGGGAAGTTTATTAAAAAGAACATGTAAAACAACTTCACATCCAGAAAAAACAGTGTACAAATGTCGTGTGAATGAATGTGTGCTTTAACTGTTACAATGTAAAACATTTTCATACTACAAACTACTTGTAAATGTTTGTTCACAACTTTGTGAAAAAATGGAGTGTTTTGTGTGATAGAAATAACAGAAAATTGGAATTAAGAGATAATGAATTCTAGCCCACACATTACATGTAGACTTTTTCAGACTTAAGTCTACCAGCCTTCCTTTACCATTTAAAGAGATCAGTCTGATCTTTAAATCCCACCAGGCTTCAGAGTATGAAGTGTGTGTTCACATGTAAATGTTTTTCTGATGTTCTCTTACCCTCCAATAGAACTGAACTGTTTATTGTATTCACTTTTACATTCAATGCCTATTTCTCTACCTTAAACAACTGAGTTAATACCTGTCTTAAATGACAAAGTACCCCTGGACCATGTTTAGCTTCTTTAAAAGACATAAAACCGGGAGCGGAGGGATGGCTCAGTGGGTAAAGGCATTTGCCACCAAGCCTGGTGATCTGAGTTCAGTCCCTGGGGCTCAGGTGGTGAAGGAGAGAACCGGTGAGAGCCAGTTCTCCTCTGACCCCTCATCTGTGCTGACACATGTGCACAGCCTACCCACGTAAACACGCTAAATAAATAAATAAATAAATAAATAAATAAATAAATAAATAAATAAATGTATGTATGTATGTATGTATGTATGTATGTATGTTAAAACAACCCTTAAAACTTTTGGTGTTGTTGCTTTTTTAAGACATGAAAAAGAGTTACCAGGTTCAGTTCCTAGAACCTAACGGCAGCTCACAACTGTCTGGAACTCCAGTTCTAGGGAATCTGATATCCTCACACAGACATATGCAGGAAAATTCACAGAAAAAAAAAAGAATAAATTTTATGGTATAATAGGTTAGTACTTAAATAAAAATGTAATTGTTATTTTAGAACAAGTCATTCTATAGTAACTTGCTTGTTATGATCAATACATTTATATATCCTGTTGTTATTTTTGAAAATTTTGCTAACTTAGAAAAATTTTAACTTAAAAGATTTCCTTACTTCTGATATATTCTAAAGAAACATGAGTTAGTTAGAAGACAGATAAACCCCACTACCTTAAAGGGCCATTCTCATTACCATTTGAGACCCAAGTGCTGACTCTCTGGTGGCACTGTGTATCTGCTTCCTGCAAAACTGCAGACTGGAAGACGTCTGGTGGACAGGAAAGAATCTAAGCAGACACCAGGAAGTACACTGCCCACATCAGAATAGGCTGCGGCTGCCTCACTCACTCATTTTGGTGAGCATTTGGTGCTAGCTTGGTGCAGGGCAGTTCCAAAGTATTTCCACCATGGCACAAAAAATAAAGTGACTAACTGTTAGGATCCATAGAGACAAGACAGTTTCCAGTGTCCATCCCTGGATATATCCAGAAAGCCCCACTTTTCCTAGTTTATTAAAAAATATAGTTGGAACCCAACTCACTTCTCAATGTTCTGGTCCTGAAGTGCTGGCAGAGCTGAGGGGGAGGGGGTCTGTCTCCCCAACCCCAGCCTCAGCCTGAATTTGAATGTTATTCACAGATTGATTTTATATAATGCACACTCATACAGTAAGTTTATTATTAAGTTAGTATGGTACCATATGCAGAATCAAAAGTAAGAGGTTGATCTTGTGCACTGACATGGAAATTCTTGAATACATGAACAAATTATCAGCTAGGAAAGAAAACTGCAGCAAAGGTTCTCTACAAGTCTTCTAATTTCTCTAATGGTTATGAAAAACATGCTCAAAAATTTAGAAAAACATTTTAACATGAGACAGCATATTAACAAATAAGTTATATTTACCTCGATAAATTGAAAATGCTCCATCAGTTTTAAAGACAGTCTATATCTGGCTAGAGAAATTATAAATATAATGTAGGCATCAAAAAATACAGGGGTGGCATAGTCTAAATTTTCCCCAAACATTTAAACTCTTAATGCTGAGTCTCCAGCTCCAGGATTGTCCACTCCCCTAGGGGTGAGCAGTCTGCAGAGGACACACTAGCCGTGGTGGGGCTTGCTGAGGAACCCTCAAGTGAGGACGACAGCTCACTCCACCTGTTCCAAGTGTCAGCGTGTGCTGAACCCTGAGGTTTGGAGCTATCTCGAGCTAACAGGAGTGTCTGGTTGATTAAATACTGTGCTAAGCTTAGGTCTTCAGGAAGAGAATTTGTGACATTTAAGTTTGCGTCCTGTTCAGAGAGCAGCTGCTTCAGCAGTGTCCAGTCCTGCTTTGCAAAATGCTGATCATCTTCAGAGTCCCTGTCTATGACATGGATTTCTGATTCCACTTTCTGCTCAAATGCTTCTGTTATATCCATCTCATATACTGGAGAGAGGGTTTTTGAAGGCCGGTGCTCATACATGCAGGTTTGTGCCAGTGTGTCACAATCATCTATGTCTCCTGAAATAATTCATAATACTATACAATGTAAAAATTGCACATTGATACCCCTCAGAGTCTTGTAGAACAATATTAACATAATATAACAGCATTAGCTCCTCTCAGAAAAACACAACATGGAAAAAAAATAACATTTTTACAAAATTGACAAAATTTTTGAGGCATTTATTTTTCTGTTAAAAATTCAAGAGTAATGTTTAGCAGCAAAATCAACATAGGTAACTAACAATAATTTTCTACATTTTAATTTGAAAACTTATAATACAGAAAATAACATAAATTATTTAAACATAAACATAAAAGTACAACATAAATCTACTTCGCTACAATAGAAACTCAAGGAGGGAGGAAAAAACCCCAGTCATTTGGAAGTGTTTAAAATGACCTGGCTCCACGGGCGGGAGATAAAGACACCACATCTAAAGGCTCATCCATATGCTGCACATGCAAAGGAGGATGTGTGTGTGTCAGGACAACAGACAAACAGAGCTCTGGAAGAGCTCCTGTTCTCATCATTTTACTGAACAGGAATTTCTGGTCAATATTTTTCTTTATCACAATACACAATAGTTACTCAACCAGCTACTATTGCATATTTTAAGTCATTAGTCTGAATTATTGAAATAAGAACGACAAACAAAAAGCAATTGATAAGAAATTATCTTGGTATGTGAAATAAGAGTGAGCCTTTTCATATATTATCATTGCTTCTAAATATAATCTCTTTTAGGAAACTCATCTTTTTGCTTGAAAAATTTAGAATAGAATTATATTGATCCTGAAGAAAGTCTTAGTTTCTGTAAAATGCATATAAATTATAATAATTAATCTAGTTAAAATAGTTCAGTGCTTTTCAGTACATACTATAGTTATTGCACAGCCCTCTTAGCTCTATACTAGAAAATCCATAAACATATCCAATGTAAAATAAAACTTCCAACAGCCAGGAATGTTTATATTAAATCAGACATAATAACTGAAATGACACCAAACTAAGCTTCTTTTTTGGGGGGTAAGATCTAGCATGTTATCTGTGTCTAGTAAACAAAGTTTCCTACTACATGTTAATTAATCACTAAGATTGTAAGCAAACAATAAATAATGAATGGCTAGCTCATGTTCATGTTATTAATAAATTTAAATTCTCAATTAAAAGTTGAAAGTGCAGCTTAAATATTCTAATTAAAATATAACATCCAGGGCTACAGACAATTTTAAACTTCTATGAGCTTATTTTCCTATGCAGTTAGCATATCTATTTCTGTACATTACCTGAAGACACAGCATTATTAGCTTTCTTGGGAGCTGAGGAATGGCCCTCTTTCACTTGACCTTCCTGAGGCAGAACCTGGCTCTGGTAGCAGTCTAGAGACTTTGTTGAGCTGATCTTTGGTAGGCTGGAGCTGGGTTCTCTCTGAAGCTCCAAATGACACGGTCTTTCTTGACATTTCGCGTCCCCATCTAAGAATGTGTTGTGTTGCTCAAAGTCATTGGCCACCTCACTTCCATTCATCTCTTCATCTTCTGGAGAAAGCTGTTGGTTTCTTTTGGATGGACCATCTGATCTGTTCTTTTGGTCTGTTGAGACACTCTGTTTATCTTTTCTTGAAGAATCTTTGCTACTAGGCTCCAGGAGAATGCTTTCATTTTTATATATACTATTGCCTTTATCATTATGTTTACAATGTACAGTAGTATCTTCACTCTCTTTTGAAAATCTGGAGTAGCCTGTCCTTCCATGCTGCTCATAAGAAACACTATCAAAAACATCAGAAGGTGAAAGAGAATCTACGGAGGCCTGGAAGGGGGTGTGGACTTCCCCTTCATCAGACCCCACCTCTTCACATTCATCTACGGAGAGCAACACTGATCTTCTAAACCTTTTAGTTGCAGAAAACTCACGACTTTCATGTTCAGTTCCATCTTCAAAAGCTAAGTTAATTATTCCCTGAACGTGCTGAGTACCTGAGTTGGGCAGGGAGGAATTTTCTCCAATATTTTCTGCTTCAGATCGTTCATCTTCTGTTTCATCTGCTGAAGAAGAAACCTGGTCCATTTCCTGAGCAAATGGGATACTGCCTCGTGGAATACTTTCTTTTTCCCTGGGATGGATTACTGTGGATCGAGCCCAAACATCTGGCTTTTTCCTAGGAACCTCATCATCACTTGTTGAGTTGATCTGGAAAAGGTCACTCCCACTCTGCTTCTTCATTCTGACTTCAACTCTTAGGCTGGTGTCGTAGCCTTTCAGCTCCTCAGGGGTGCTGGTGTCGCTGCTGCTTCTGCCCAGGAAGTCATGGCACAGCACTGTGCCACACTTGGAGACGCCTCTGTCATTTGAGCCCTCATCATCCTGAGACCCTCCAGCATCATAGTCTTCCGAGCGGGGCTTTATGTCATCCGAGGATGTGGTGGCACTGCCAGTGTCAGATTCTGGGCTCTCTCTCTGATGTGTGGCACGGGTGCTCAAATCCCAGGGACCCGTGAATGGAACTTCTGGAGTCTCATGGCTCTCTGGGGTTTCTGATGGTTCCATATCTTTATAATATTTTTCTGACAGTTGTCCCAAAAGACACCTGGAAGAAACAGCTGAGTTGACTGTAGCACATTTGTTGTCCTTGGTAGCAGAGTCATCAGGCAGCTGGCTTTGAACTGATGATTTTTTTCCATCTTGAACAGAGGTCAGGCCACCAGCTGTCCCTTCAGGAACGCATGGTGACACTTCCCTCACACAGCTGATACCTGGTTGAGTGTCTGTGTTCTTTCTTCCTACTTGTGTCTCTCTATCTGACAGTACATAGGTTTGCTCTGCATTTGCTGTGTCTGGATCACAAACTGTGTTAGAGTTTAAGGCGTTTTCATTTGGATTTGAAATCACAGATTTTAGAGCAGAGATGCTATGACAATTTGAGTTTGCATTGCGATGATTCAAGTCTTTGTAATTGCATGTGTTAGTTTGACCTAAACCAGTTTGCTTTGACTTCAGTTCATGTTTTATTGATTCATCCAGCTTTGAATTATTTTGGTATTCTAGCTCTGGTTTCTTTTTTTCTTGACTGTCTAATGGCTTTGGTGGGTGAGGTCTGCACAGTGACTGGAGAGCTTCTGCACCACCAGTTTCAGAAGCAAGGTTAGCCAGGGATCCATGAGGTCTCTGTTTAAAAACATGGTTCTTGTCACTTGCACTGGGAAGCATGCATTTCTGTGTGGTGACTGCTTCGGTTCTAGAAGGTCTTTGGGAAGCCTGAGTTTGCAGCATAACGTCTCCAGGAAGCACTTTCTGTTTTGACTCTTTATTATTCAAAGTTCCACCTTTCTTGGGCTGACTGGGGTTTTTAGGCATTGGCACCACTTTTGCATTAGCCTTCTGTGAAGTTCCGTGTCCTTGCTTGACAATTTTTCTCTTAGGTATTTGTCTATCTGCAGCTGCACTGTGCCTTGACTTTGTTACATTTTCATCAGATTGCCGTGAAGATACTGAAGATTTTACAGAGTGTAGAGACTCTCCCTGGGATCCTGAGAAAGTTCAGAAATGCAAGGTATTCTCAAATTCTGAGTGAAATTTAATGTTTTCAAATCACTTTAGAGTAAATAAAATCCAAAGGGAAACATCTAATATTGACAGACAAGGAATAACAAACAATAAAATAAAAACAAAACAACAAAAAACTGTTGCTATTAATATTTAAAATAGAGAGAGACTATTCAAAGACTTTAATAAAAACCTTATAGTAGAATCTGAGTTCTTATCATCATTTCAAAATTGGATTTTCATATATGTATAAGAACAGAAAATCTGATTTTCTCTTATCAAAGCCGCAAGGAAGGCCCTCTCTTTGAAGTATATTCTGGAAGAGATGGGAATAAAAACAGTGCAGAGGATACAAGAACTGACCTAAAGTAAAATGGACATTTGTGGAAATTGTTAAGTTTTTCTTCAAACTGGAGTAAATTTATATTAGAGGATTATAATTGTTGCTTATCAGGCTAAAAACCCAGATCTGTAATGAAAACCAGACTGTCAGGTACAGAAAATGCAGAATAAGTTTCATTAATTATTCATTAAAAATTCTATTTTACATTCTGGTTAAAGTCTTAGAAATGAAATTTGGGGCACTCAAATCTGCCCACCCCAGTTACCAGCTTTTCTCTGTGTGTTTTTGGGGGTGGGGTGATTTGTGAAAGGTAAGCAAATCTGCCACTGAGCTACTCCAGTCCTATAGAGCCACTTGTGCCTATTTTCTGGCTGTTACTAGAATATAAGTAATTTATCTGTTTTAGTTTTCAATTGACTACAGTATTAAATTATTATGAAAATCAAGATTATTTTTCAGATTTTAGAAACTGCTCTTATGCATGAGTGCTTGAAACACAGAAAGTAACTATTTGTGTGTGCTTGTGTGTGACTGTGCACACATGCACATGTGCATGCCAATGGTCAATCTCAGGTGTTACTCTCCAGGGGCCCACAGTTCCTTCTTTTGAGACAAAACCTCTTATCAGTACTTTGGGCTTGTTGATTTCGCTGGTTGACTGGTTGGCCATCAAGCCTCAGGGATCCATGCATCCATCCATCCCTGTCTCCCCAGGGCTGGGATTCTAAGTGTGCTTCACTACACTTGGCTTTCCCCCTTAACCTTTATGTGCTGAGACATTCCCTGGCTCCCTCCCTTCAATCCCTCTATTTATTTTGAGATAGTGTCTCAAGTAGCCCAGGCTGGTTTTGAACTCATTATGTTGCTCAAGAATGATGTCAGCTTTATCTCCTCCATAGAACAACTACAGGCCCAGAAAGAAAGAAATATTTAAAATTGGTTGTTATGTGCACATTATGTGACCTAATCAGTATCTTTTTTCCCAGAACACTGAAAAGCAACAGCATGGTGATGGTTCTGCAGAACTCCCCTTTCACACGCATCTGCCTGGCTTCTGCTGTTCCTCAGCAACTCTCCAGTGCTGGCTCACAGAATTCCTCTAGTCACCAAGCAAACTTTCAAGAAACCTAGGCATGCTCCACAAAAGGATCAATGACTCCTTTAACTTTCTCTCCATGAAGGACAGGAAAACTAAAATCAATCCCCCAACCCCAAAATATTTATATAAGAAATATGAAACTTGAATTCAGCAATATGAGATAAGTGTAATGTAAATAAAGCCATGCCCCATTCTGTGCATCTATAACTGCAGGTCCAGCCAGAGCTTTGTTTGTTCAGCTGACATAGACCGTACCCAGAATCCTCAGGGCCATGGCAGCTTTACCTTGACTTTGAGCCAGTGTGGGAGGGGCGCTCTTTGTCCGTGGCTGAGCTGCTGTGGATCCATTGCTGCTCCCTCTTTTCTTCACAGTTGCCTGTGCTGCTGGATCACTGAGTCCTTTACCACTCACACTTCTTATTACGCTGAGAAAAATGACCGCACTTAGCATTACAGTGATACTCCAAAATAGGAACCTATGAACACCATATATGACCACAGCCATATACAACCACATAGCTTGCCAAGAGACAGAAATATATCTCTTCTGAAAATGGGTAAACTTATATTCATAAACGTTTACTACTTTGTACCATTTTATATAAATATAAAATAAAGCTTAAAATATAATTTCATAAATACATTTAAATAAAGAAAAATCTTTAAAAACATTCAGCTAAAAGTTAGTTTATAAATGGCAGAGACAGTCAGGTGAACAGAGCCCTACCTGTTGCTTATGTTAGAGTCTTGTTCATGAATGCTTTTTTTATTGGATGTTCCATTGGTAACTCTTGAAACTGGTCGAGATTTTACAGCTATAAATTAAGAAATATCAGCCATGAGAAAAAGAACAGTAAACATAGTAACAAATTGGATAAATCAAGTGCTAACTTGGGAAGACCACATTCTCTCATTTGTACTTATGCATAAAAGTACATTTTAACATTTAAAATGAATAACCCATTCAAGGATCATTTTTTCTAGAAACTTTTAAGTACTTAGGAGCTACTAAAAATTATGACTTCAGGGCTAGGGTGTATAGTTTATTTAGCAGAGTACTTGCCTAGTGTATATGAAGCACTGAGCTTCACCTCCAGTACCACATAAACCAGGCAGGATGGGACACAACTGTAATCTTAATGCCTAGGAGGCAGAGACAGGAGGATCAGAAGTTTAAGGGTTTCATCAGCTACACATCAAGTTTAGGCCAGCATAAGCTACTGAAGAGAATATATCTCAAAAAATTTTGGACATGTGGTAATATAGATTGTTAGGGCCATGGATTTCTCTCTCTCTCTCTCTCTCTCTCTCTCTCTCTCTCTCTCTCTCTCTCTCTCTCACACACACACACACACACACACACAAAGTAAGAGTGCTAACCCACCTACAGTTGACACTTCTCCATTACTCAATGCCTGTCCTGGAGATTCACTGAAGTGCAGCTTCTCATCAGGTGACCTGCCTTCCACTGATCCATTTTCTTTTGGCTCATCCACATAAGCAGTGGAAGTCAAAAGCTCCATACTCAAATGTGTAGATCTACCAGAGGGTCCTGCAGTAGTGGAGCATGAAGGATCTTTCCCTGACACTGTTTTCAAGGGCTTGGCTCTGGCTTGCATGTTAAGGTTTGCAGTGAGTACTTTGGGCCGGGCCCCTGTGGTCTGTGCTTCTGGGTTCCTTACTACTTTTACATGCACTGATTCCTTCTGCCCGGTTGCCACTCTTGCTGGTCTTCTCACAACTTTGGATGATAGATCTTCCACCTTTGTATGATCATTGTTTTCCGTCTGGGGCTTTGTTACAGTTTGAGACTTGCCAGAAATATTTTTCCCTCCAGTTTTCAATTCTTTTGTAACTCTGAATGTTTTTGTACTGTCATCATGCTTGAATGCTTTATTTACACTATTTCTGTTAGTGCTGGAGGTATGTCCAGATGCTCCTAATCCATCAGATTTCATCTTCTGATTAATAGAGAGATATGGTCGACACAGTTTGTTGTTATTTTCCACCCAAGGTTTTTTTTTTATAACATCAACATCAGAGCCCTGTGTCTTTTGCTGAAGAGAGAGAGAGGGAGAGAGATAAGAGAATAATCTTATAAAGTGACAAGTTATTGACATAGAATACTTATGTTTCAATAAGGTTTTGGTTTGGTTTATTGTCACTGTTATTTATTGAGACAGTGTCTTACTATATAGCTCTTTGTGGGCCTGGAACTCATTCTGTAGAGCAGGCTGGCCTTGAACTCATACTGAAGTTAAAGGTCCATGCCATGACACCTGGCTCCAGTGACACTGACAGAAGGAACAAGTCAGTAAAGCTTACATTATGCTGGGCAAGTGCTTGCCCACAAATGACACAGCCCTAACTTTTAAATTCATATGATTTAGGATCACTCAAAACTTTTTAAAAAATCATTTTTCATAAAAACTTTGGGTTTCTAACTATATTACCTATATAAAACCTGAAATGCAGTAGTTTATTTAATTTGTGGTGTTGCAGTAGAAATTAATCCATAAAGATTCATGCTTTACTGAGGAACTAACACTAGAGGGTCTCTGAAGTCCATTCTCAGGGTTCATCCTTACCAAGTGACCCTATGAAATAGATCCTGTGGCTATCTATCTGCATTTGCTGGATAAAAGTGGGGTATTAAGCAGGCACATGACTTAACCATGGTCCCACACCTCGAAAGGACAAAATTGGGACTTGAATTCCTGATTTATTGCTTTAAAGATGTAGTCATGTAAGTGGTATAGTCTGAGGGACATTATAAAATTTTCCACCAAAATTTCTTCTACTGAAATGCTAGACAATTTACATTTGGGAGTTCTCATTAAGACAAAAGCTTCTAGAAACACAACATGTACACCTGAAAAGTTTAGGTTTTTAAAAAAGAAACAAATCATAGATGGTAATACAGTACTAGATATCCAGAGTTTGTGAAGCAAAAGATGTTCCAAAAATATCCAGAAAGGAGAGAAGGAGGAAAATGGGGAACAGGAAGAAGACACGAGAGTACAAGCTAGACCACTCGAACAGTCTTTGACCTGACCTGGATAGGGCGGGAACAGCAACAAGTTCAAAGAGGGTGGGAATTTAGAATAAAATGTTGTAAATATATCAACATATGTAAAAAAATGGTTTTTCCCTTCTTGGCAAAGTTGAGTGAGATTGTAGGGCAGAGATTATATTATTTTTATCTTTTATAATTAACCCTGTTTACATTCCACAACATACTGGGGGTGGGGGGGCGTCCAAAAATGTTTTTTTTTCTTTTTCTAAAAACACTTTTATTTATTTATTTAATTATTTGCCTTGGTGTTTGCCTGGAACTGAAACTACAGACAGTTGTGAGCTGCCATGTGGGTGCTGGGAATCGAACCCGGGTCTTCTCGAAGAGCAGAGGGTGCTCTTAACTGCTGAGCCATCTCTCCAGTCCCCCAAAAATGTTTTTAACTGCTGTTAAAATAAGCATGTAGTAATATATCATTCAAGCCTTAATTTCTAAGTATCAAAAGCCTCTATATATGAGAAAACTGACTCGGACAACACACATGTGTATGTATACATGTATGTGTATAAGATAGTAAATAAAGGCTAAATCTAGGAAAAAATAAAGACATAGTAATAACAGATTCAGTAAATTATTGTCCTAGCTTTGGCTTAATTTTAAGCATATTTTGGTTTTAGATTATGTATGTCTGTAGAGTGAAGAATGGTTTTCTTCAGAACAGTGTTACAGAATTCTCATTGTTGTAAACTTTTCTTCATTTTTTTTTTATTGTATTGAGCAACTCTTAACTTGAAAGGTAATATCCCTCTCCCCTCCCCACCTGATTCTGATTCTGGAGTGCTGGGATTAAAGGAATATGCCACCATGTCTAGTATATTTCTCTATTTTAACACTCACAGCTTAGCACACTTTGCCGTAAGGCCTCTTCCCTATGCTTAAAACTGACCTCTCTTAGCTCACTGTACCCTTATGTCTGTGTACTTTAAACTATTATCTTTGGATGAATTTATAAATTATGTGAGATAAATATATATTCTTTAGAAATTTAACATTAATACTATACAGCATGATAAAGATTTGGTGCATATGCATTTCTAGGCAGCCTTAGGCTTATATCTGAAAAATTTATATAAATATATGTTTATATATGTATATATATATTATAAATGCACAGCCAACTGGGAGTGGTCACCACATTCTGTTGACATAAATAAAAAAGGATCAGTCCTCTAAGAGAAGATCAACTTTTGTTCAACATCTTTTCTATTTAGTGAAACTTCAGGCTTCTTTGGAGACAAGGTTTTTCTATGTAGTCTAGCTGACCTTGAACTCACAATCTTCCTGCCTCAGCTTCCCTAGTGTTGAGGTTACTGATGTATACCACCATGCTCAGATAATAAATGTAACCATAAGACAGAATAGTCTAATGAGTCACCATGTAGCTAATATGCCATATTAAATTACCAATTCATGGCCAATTTTACTTTATTTGTACCTGCCCCTATTTTATTTTGAAACAAACAACAATTAGAATTTGTTCTATTTTGCTGTCTCAGCAACAGGACAAGGCCTATCACACCAAGGGATAGATGGCCAGCACTGCAAACAAACAACAACAACATCCAGTGAATGAAGCTGGTAAGTAAGTCCCGGAGCACACAGCAGGGCTAGGAGGAGCCAGGGCTTCCCACACTCACATAACTGGGAATGTTAGGGGCTCAGGGGCTCAGGGTTTTTGTTTTGCTTTAAGACAAGTTTTCAAGGTCAGGCTGGCTTCAAGCCACATCCCTTCACTAGTGCTGGGATTGCAGGCATCACTAACACCCTGAGGGGCCATGTGTGTAATTCCTAGTTTATTAGATGCAAGGTGCTCAGGACTTGATGCACAACAGAATATGAAATACATTCCAGAAAGCAATCCCTGGGGACTTGTTGACAAAAGCCTCCGTGGTCCAAGTTTCCAGTGAGAGACAGTTAGGACCTGCCTTAAACCAAGGGGGTTATGCGATGGCTCCTATCTAGTGGGTTATAAGGAAGAAAAGAGAATTCCCTATCTAATTTTCAAGGGCAGTATGTTTTTTACATTCTAAATTGAAATGATGAATGAATGAATCCATATTATCACTGGAATATGCATAGTATAATTTTGCACTTACATATTTTATTGATTACATGAATATATAATAACATTTGGAAGGGAGAAAAATACATTTAAGGGTATGATAAGATAATCAAAGTTTTTTAAAAAGGAGAAAGCAAAATTGCCATTGTAATGTTTTTAAGAATAGTGGGCAGTAATGTTACTCTCTGACTCCATGACACAGTGGCTCTCTGGAACCTTGTCATGTTATACTCCCTGAAGGCCGTCTAAAAGCAGACATCAAATGGGATCGGAGATGTCTAAACAGCTCCTGGTGTACTGGAACAGCTCCAATATGTTATTTGCCAAAAAATTTTTTCAAGGAAATAGAAAAGGCATATGTTTCCTATACCAAATGAATATTAGAAATTTACATCATTTAAAATAAACATACTAAATGCTTAGTTGAGTTTTTAGATTCAAAATCTCTTGCTCTTAAAAATAGCTTTAATTAATAAAGATTTATTTTGAAGTATAAAGTAATACATTTAAACACTTTTCTCACTGGGACCCGCACAAGCTGGACGCTCACCTGCGAGCTGGTGAGCACGGGCTTCCTGCCAAGCCTTCGGTCATCACCTTTGTCAAATGCAGCTGCAGAAAAGAACCAAGCAATTTATTTTTATCAGAAACATTATTGTTACCAGAAAAGTCCAGGAAGAACAGAATACCAGGAGAAAAGTATTAGATTTTGATAGATATTTACAAAACTCAACTTGAAAGCAAACCAGTACAAAAGACAATTTATCACATTTTAGAATAAAGAACCTATTTAATCTTATTCTCTGGTCCAGAAAATTTTATGTTTTTAAAGTTAATAAATGAAAATGTCAATTCATTTAAGAAAATCCAGAATTTTCATAAGCTATACATTTTTAAAGAACTAGTTTCATTTAGTTTCTAAATTTTAAAAAATATTTTACACATAATTTAGTATGAGAAAATATCCAACACCCTAAAAATACTCTGATAAAACTAAAAATATTTTCTGGTTTTACAGCTTATTATAATGGTGGAAAGAGAAGAGAAACATGTAGTTCTCCTGAGATCTACATTCTCACTGGAGCTAAATAAAAATTCACTTTATAAGTTTACATGGGACTAATCAGGAGGCCCGTGCTGCCACTCTGGGTTAACACCCAGATTAGATTTTCAAGGTTGACAGGGCTTGAGGTTTTACTTTGAAGGTATATCGACACATATAATTTCTCAAATGTATTTTATTTTTAGTAAAATAGCTATCAAGCATCTTCTACAATTTCTGTTTCATAGGGTACATGCTATACAACAGAGCAAAGATTGATTTTCAGCAAATGACTGCACATACTACACAGAAATTGAGAATGTTAGAACAAAGGTGACCCAAAGCAGTAACCATGCACAAGTCAGGATTTACTACAACTCAACCCATTTAAAATTCAAGATTATCCTCATGCAATGTAACATGAGAGGTTCATACAATAATTAACTGCATTACCACTGATAATTTGTCTAGTATGTATATGAATATGTGTAGACTTACACAGACTTTTAATTAGTACTATTAAAACCCTACTGATATTCAACTTAGTTGTGAAATTCTCTGAAAAAAGAGAAAAACAAAGTTTGCTACCATCAGAAGCTCAAAGGACACCTACTGAGGAGATGCTGATCTTTGCTTCTTCACATTGCAGATTTTGAAAGAAAAGCTACTGTCTAAAATTCAGCACAGAAAATTCACAAGGAAAAAGTGTTCAATTTCTAAAGGTCTGATGATTTTTATTACATGATAAAAGAAATATTTTTGAAGATTGTTCTTTAAATTACATCTGGTTGTTTAAGTAAGGAGGTCTCATCATGAATACATCACTTAAGAATTTAATATAGCTGAGGTATATTTTGTCATATATGGATGGCTTCCATGTTTCATAGCACTAAAATGTCTGTTCCATAAAATATAGTCTTTTAGCTTAATGTTAAAAAAAAAAAGTAGAGCTGCTGAACATGCCCGTGTTATTTCTGAGGCACCTGCTTTAACCTAAAAATAGTCATGAAGCCATTTTAGTTCCACACCCTCAAACTCTTATTTCAATACTTTAAACACACACAGCTTCTGGTAGATTTACATCTTTTGTTTAATGCTAACGTTTCAAACAGTATCTAGCGAGTGTCAGAGATCACTGTGCGGCACCCGAGGGACCCTCCGCAGCAGCACACACTGCATCTCTGAACCAGTCACTCGTGAAATAAAGCCATCTAATCTCAGCAAAACCACAAGGAAAGGTTCTTCTGAAAACGATGGGAAGCTTTACAGTGAAATACATTTCACAGGGGAGAGAGTATGCTGGGTGATCTGACTGTGCAAATTATGTCCTTTACCTAGCTAAGCTCTCCAGGGGATTTCTTTTATAAAGCAAATTTGGCTAGAATACTGTAGGTAATATATATGAGGATTAAAACTTGATAATTACATATAAAGGAAATGAATTTCATTTCTAAAAACAGTAGATAAAGCATGATTTCTCCAAGCAGCCTAACACATCATCATTAGTTTTGGGTAGCACTCCATTACTGAACAGAAGCTCACAAATGCTAATTAACCAGAATTCAGAATGCCTTCAAAATATCTGCTTTCACAAAGATCACAACATGAGAATAAAAAACTTCGAAGAATAACATACCTGCTTGGATTTTCTGCTGATCATCTACGTGCATCAGTTTCCAGCTTTCTGTGTGACGAACAGCATAGAAAGACTGAACCAGGAAGGTCCACAGCTTATCACGCACAGCTTGGATCTTGCACGTAAAGCCCTGTGTTCCAGCAACAAATCAGCAGCTGGTGAGAGCCACATTGTCATAGCAACCAGTCATTATTCCTTTCCGAATCTACTTACTCCTAAGCTAGATCAATGATGTCATCAGTTACATTTCTAAGATTAACGAGTACATGCTATTTATGAAGGCTTACTCATTAACAAAATTTTATAGTGACATGAAGCTAAATGCTACTCTTTAAACTAAACACTATTTTTAAATGACAATGGGTTTTATATAAACACCTTCCCCAACCTTTCATATCAACTATGACATGACAAGGTCAAATAATTTATATAATAATAGTAAATTTAATGAAACATTTTATCATTCTTGTAGAATAAAAATGTCAATAATTCATTATTATTTATTGTCATGGATTAATTGCATTTAAAATTAAATGATATTTAAATTTTTTATTTTCCTACTCAATCTAATTTAAAAGTAACATTTGTTTTGAGAAAAAAGAATTACTATAAAGACACTAATGATGAAAATACTAAAATATACATTTTATACATATAAGTTTATCATAATTATCAGAGAAAAATACCAAAGCTACATTGTGCTAGATAACTGCTAAGTCCCAACCTGCTTAATTCTAAACTTTTATAAAAAAGTAATTTGAAAGCAAACATAATTGAAAAAATTTTTATTAGGAAATATTCCAAATAGATACAAGAAGCTGTATCAAGTCCCAAGGTGTCCAGTACCTAACTACAACGACCTGTGCACTTTCAAACTAAAATCTCAAACCATTTACAATATTACATATTTTAATGAATTTTGCTACATTCAGTACCATTTCCTTTGTACTTTCAGAATTCAGTAGGGTGTCCAGAGCCATAAGGAGGGAGCAACTATTCTCAGTGGTGACACTGTCTTCAATTGCTTTAAAGATTCTGTCCAACAGATGAGCCGTGCTGCTCATTGCTTGTGACTACAGAACACAGATTTGACATTTAATGAAACACATGTAAAATAAACAAGAAATGTTAAAATCTAGTGTAAAAGCAACACAACTGTCATGGCTAGATACACATCTGTATTTTCTTTTCACACTGAAGACTCCATGAGCATGTGCCCCCTCCAAGTACATGCAGACACACTCACATGCACACACACAAAGACATGTGCACAAGACACACACACACACATACACACACACACACACACACGCATGCACGCACGCACGCACGCACGCACGCACATGCATGCCCATACACATACACAAAATATGTGTGTGTGTGTGTACACAGTTTTTAGGAGCTAATATAGCCAAATAATAAAAAAATAGAAATAAAGACTACATCTTTATTCAGTGACTAATTTTAGAAAAAAGTAGTTCCTTATAAAAACAGAGTTTTAGAGTACCATCATCCTTATGAGACGGGTCTCTGAAATGTGGCTATGGTGACTGGGGACAGAGCTGGCCCAAGTGACAATGTGCCTTGCCAGGACACTCAGACTTGTCCCTCCTGCTTTCTCGTCTGTGAGCCAAAAATCCTGTCCACCACTGCTCCAAATCTGCTGCAAACAAACCATCTGCTGTGGAATTTACTTGTCAGAATATTTTAATCAAAGGCAACCTGACTTTAAAAATGCTTATGTAACTAAAACCAGACCACCAAGCAGAGACCAAATAGAGCACATCATCTCAACACGGTACCTGTAAGAGCAGAGTGAAGTTTTCACTCTCAATGATCTCTGAGAAGTTTTCTACAATAAATGCCACACACTCTTCTTGCAGCTGAGATGCCATTGACAATGCTGCTTCTGTCCACTTTACTCTGGGCAAACCCACAATTAGCCTGTCACTCTCCATCAGAAGAAAAGCAGCATTCTTATGACTCTAGAATTTTAAAAACAGTTGGAAGAATTAGGTAGTATTACTATTCATAAAATAACTCTGTAAGCAAATCAAATCCTTTTGACTTTATTGGGATATTTCTTATGAAAAACAAAATTTCAGGTAGTTATTATTCTCTGCCACATCTACAGAGGACTATGTGGAGTGGACCCAGCAGCAGCTCAGCCAACAACTCTTGTACAGCAATAGGGAAGGATCATCTTAGAGAATATCAGCAAAGGGTCAGCCAGTCACCCCCATCATTTCAGAAATAACAAATTATAGTTTTAAGCCATCTAGTTGTGGAATGGGTTTCAGCAGCAATGAAATAGAAGAATGAGTACTTAGCATAGATGCTAAACATTCTTTAATCATTGAGAACTCAACTGTCTCACTGCCTTCCTGAGCCTTATACATTTACCACATTCTTCTACAGCTATCAGAGAACCTATCCCTTTTTTTAAAGCACTTAATTCTGATAAAATTATTAAAATATGAACATAGCATATACATTATATGTTCAGCATCTGGGTTTGCTCAATATGGTACTGTAGGGCCGACTACAGAAACTCTGTGTTCATTAGGCTTTTACTATACTCAGCCTTAAACAGGCACCCAAGTCACCTACTCCAAGGCTCAGGGCACATCACTGAGGATGTGACAGAAAGGACACAGAGCTGTATGACATGACCATGGTACTCATAAACTCACAGCAGTTATAGCTGCTTACAAAAATTCAATACAAAGCTGGACCCATAAATATTCAGTCATTGACAGCCTGCCCAGGTGAGTAACTGACAGTCCAAGGCTGCTGGAAGAGAGGAAGTCAGTGTCTTCATTGAGTTACTCATGCTTTTGGACTATGCCCATGCAGATAACCCTTGGTATACCCAGTGGGTTCCATGTAAAACCAAAAACAAACGAGCAAACTAACAAAACCAAAGAACATGAAACTGGGATGGGGTCAGGAGGGGGTGGAGTATGAATATGACCTGAACATATTATATACCTGTTTGAAATGATCAAGATGTAAATTAGCAAAATAAATACATAAACAGTACTCTACTTGTATATACATGGTTCCTAATGTTTTACTGTTATGTAATAATGAGCTATCTTGCATATAGTAATATTTTACACATAGAGATATAGGATGCATTCATAGAAATAGAGTTGATGGGTCAATACTACTTGTCTTGGATTCTATTAAAGACTGAGACTGAGAAGTAGATTACCGGAAAGTGACCTCAAGGTCACTTGAACTACAATGAACAAAGTCGTACATGGTGACTAGCTACTTGTTTTACTCAGTGTGTGACCCAGGGCACTGTATTAGCCAGATCTTGTTAGAATACACAGAATCCTTGGCTACTCCTCTAACTTAGTAAGTTAGAGTACACACTTAAACCTGGGAGTGCTTTTCATACATTTAAAGTTTGAGAAGCGCTGGTATAGGCTACTGGTGTATTCACTGTAAACTCTGTTCAGGACTTTTTGAAGAGTCTCCCACCTTGGGGCTTAGGAGAAAGAGACAACAAAACAAACAAACAGTTCTCAGCAGCATGTCCTGGAGAGAGACAGAACTGAAATGTGAACCTCAAGTCTTAGTTTTGATGAAGGTCTTGCCTGTTAGCCTAACCCTTCCCTGAGTGACAATGGGTTCTAGCATCCCCTTATCATCTGAGGGCCAGTATGAACACAGATCATGGATATAATAGCATTGGTAGCTTACGTTTAGTTACCATAGGCTCTCTTGGCTCAGTGTAGTCCAATCATGGAAGAAGTTGGGCAGTGTCAGTGATACAACTTTCCTGGGTGATGTCAGTCTCACTGACTGAGAACACTAGTGAGAGTTAGCACAGGCTACATGGCTGGGGATCACTAAGAACAACGAAACAGAGGTTAACTAGCAAGAAGATTTGAGAAGATCACAACAGAATTTGATGGGAGGCCATTCCATGAAGACCAGGAAAGGTGGCTGTTTCTTCTAACACAATAGAAAGTCAAGGTTGTCTAATATGCAGTCACTAACACAGAGTTATGGAAAATGAAAAATAAGAAAGGAGGCAAGTTCTAACCAAAGAAGCAAGGCAGGTGTCTAGAAACTGATCTAAGTTAGACGAGGAACAGGCAGCTGAGAGATGCTGAAGTTAATACCAGACCCCAGAGAGAGAGAGTGGGCATCATGAAAAAGTGAGCCACAGTCACCCTATAAGGCACTGTCTACCTGGCAGTAAAAAGAGCTAATGAGTTTCTGTTCTGAAGAACATGAAAAAGTTACACTACAGTGCAGCTTAGCAAGTACACAAAGGCATCACACCTAAAGAAATGCATGGACCATAAAGATCTGTACTGCTACAGAACTGGTGAGCACCTGAGACTGGTGAGTCAGAATCTTTTCTGGTAGAACCTTGTCTTAATGCTGATGGCTGCTGACTCATCAAAAGAGTGTCTGGTGAAGACTGGGGAGACTGCTGAGTTCTTAAAATTAGAGGAAAATGAAGTCTGACATACTTTCCTTCCAAGAGATTCCTTTGTAGAATGTGATGCTGTTTCACCTACAAATACTTTACATTTAACAATAGAAATTTTAACCTTTGAGTCAATACTCTCAAAACCTGAGAGAAAGGATTAGCATCTCAGGGGGATGAGTCCCCTAACTGGTTTTCCAATAAAAGTGGTCAGCTCTGAATTCATATATTCAACCACACTAAAGAACTCAGGAGGTTGTATTTATATATTTATGCACTTGTGCATTTATCTCCGCTACCCTCTGTGTATGTGTAATGATCAAAGATGCCATCAATTGAAGAGTGAGTGACAGGGGACACTGGGGTAATAAAAAAGGGGAAATTTGGGGGGTTTGAAGGAAGACGGAGAAGAGGGAAGGGAGGCAACTACATTTTAATTTAAAAAAATTAACAAACAAAACACTGTCTCTTTCTTACCAACTACATTTATGTAACATTTGAATGCTCTGTCATTTCAACACTATTCACAGCATCTTTGCTAGTAGATTCAATGTTAAGAACTGACTTTCAGGGCTGGGTATGGTGGTGTACACCTTTAATCCCAAGACTCATGAGTCAGAGGCAGGTGATCTCTGAGTTTGAGGCCAGCCTGGTCTATATAAAAAGTTCCAAGACAGCAGGGCTGCTACACATAAAAACAGTCTCAATCTCCCCACCCCACAAAGATTTGACTTTCTTTGCTCATCTTAAAGATAAGCAGCAGCTACACATTCATTAAAGTAGCATCATGAGATTGTAGCAGTTCAGTCAGTTTTCTAGACTTGACTTTTAATTTCATTTCTCCTGTTATTTCCACCCCATCTTCATTTATTTTCTGAGTTTTAAATTCCTCAGATCGTTCTACCAGAAAGATCAGAATATGTTTCTTTTGAATTTCTGCTAATACTCTTTGTGTGTGTGTATGTGTGTGTGTGTGTTTGTGTGTGTGTGTGTGTGTGTGTGTGTGTGTGTGTGTGTGAGAGAGAGAGAGAGAGAGAGAGAGAGAGAGAGAGAGAGAGAAAGAGAGAGAGACATATTCAGGTATACATACATATAAACCTTAAGAAAAAAATGAGGAACAAGTTTACATTAAAAAATAGTAGTGTGCAGAGATTACAGATATGTGCTTCCCCTCCCAGCGTTTTTTTTTTTAATGGTCCCAGACCCCTGAATACTCTTAATGGCATCTAGAATGACAAACGCTTCCCAAGAATGTTTCAATGTCCTTTACCCAGCCAGATACATCAGAAAAGTCATTATGTGTGGCAAGCATGGCGTTATGAACCATACTTCTTAAATAATAAGACTCTAAAATAGAAATTACTTCTTGATTCCTTATTCTAGAATGGATTCTGGGTTAACAAGTATAAAAACATTAATCTATCACACATCTCCATGAGAGCTTTTGGGTAAACAAGTACCAAGTGCATAGTCAATGAGTAGTATTATGAAAGGAATCGTTTGCTCTTTTTTGAGAAAAAAGTCTCAACAGTGAATTTAAGATATTCATCAAATTGCATTCTGAACAGACACTATGTAAGACTCTGTTGTTCCATTTACAGAGTGCTGGCAGCATGGGTTTGGTATAATTCTTAATGGCCTTAAATTTTCAGAATGGTAAACATAGGCATCAGTTTATAGTAATCAGAGCATGAGTCCTTAATATGAGAATCAGCAAACCATTTGATGCTTATGAAGCTAGGCTTTGACTTCTCTGTAACTGTGAAATCCTAGATGACATCTTCCTATACAAAGCTGTGTAATATACACTGAAAACTCTGTTCATGTGGTCTCTGGTCAAGCATCTTAGCTAGGTCTTCTGGGTAATTTCCCGATGAAGCACATTCTCTGCACCAACAACAAAGCTGTTTTGCTTTCTCGTCTCCAGTACGCTTACTATAGCAGCATTTTATATTCCCTTTGTTAATTTTGCCTTTGCTCCCACAACCTGGCTACCTAGTCTGACAGGCCTAGGTTTCAGTTCATCTTTTGTTGTTGTTTACCTGAATTTTGTTTCTGAGATCTCATCCTGCTATGTAATTCAGGCTGTTCTCAAATGCACAAGTGTGGGAGTTGCAGACATATACCATGCACCACGGCTTTCTTTTGATATGCCTTCTTCCCCAGGCTAATTATTTCTAGCTTTTGATTCAAAGTAAGAGACCTGTGACCCTTCTATTTCACCTTAATACTTATTCCCACTGTAAGGTTATGATCAGACCTACAGAATAAAATAAGAGGAGCAACAATTAAATTAATCCACTATTTATGAAAAATCAAAATCAGACCCATTACAAGATACTCAATTCAGCTAACACCTCCTCCAGTGTGGTTCTAACTGCAGCAGGCTCATCTTCTCTAATCCAGATACAGCACTGCTGAGACCCATCAACAACACCTCACCTTGAAACTGTTCTCCAACCTCTGGCTCAAACCACCTCTCCTACTCCAGTCATATTTATTTTAGTCTCTGGTACAATTTATTCATTCATTCATCCATTCATTCATCTATTTCAGAGAGGTGGGAGAGGGAGGGAGGGGAGAGATGGAAGAGAGAAAAGGAAAAGAGGAGAGAGAGAGAACACTGCTTAAGCAGCCTTTACATATGATGATATCATCTGGAGGCCACAAGGGAATGCAGAAATGCAGAAGGGAAGCCATGGAGATAGACTCATGCTGGTCTGAATGCCTTCTCTAGATGGAGATGTTGGCACCTCTCAATAGATCTAAATGCACTCCTTGTCTAAGGTAAGAGAAGCTGAAGCTGGGCTAAAGAGAACAGATGCAGACCTGAGTGCTGGTCACTGTCAACACAATGATTCAGCACATATGCAGCAACAGCACCTGCCTTTCTACATCCTCTCTAAATCTCACTGCACACTGATGCACAAGCTCATTTTATGTAAACCACACACAGGCTAGCATCATTCTGGAAGAGGAAATTCAGTTAAGAAAATTTCTAGAACAGATAGGCCTTGTGGTACCTTTTCTTGATTGATAACTGTGTGGGAGGGGCCGTTTCACGTGTATGGGAGGGGTCATGCCTGGGCTGGTGGTCCTGGTCCTACAGGAAAGCAGGCTGAGCAAGCCATAGAGAGCAAGCCAGTATGCAGCACCCCTCCACGGCCTCTGCATCAGCTCTTGTCTTGAGTTCTTGCCCTGGCTTCCCTCAGTGATGAACTACTGTCTAGAAGAGTTCTCTCTAAGTTTGTTTTGGTCATGCTGTTTTATCACAGCAATAGAAAACTAACTAAAACCCCAATTTTATGGTCATTCTAACTGAATATAGACACGGAAGGAAATTCAGGATGTAGACTTTATCACAGCCAGGTAAATGAATGTCATATAACCAATCCCTGTCAACTTGGCACCTGAGTGTACTCTGTGAACTGTACTTTGCTCCCTAGTGGAAACAGTAAGTCACATTGTTTCCCAAAATAACACAGGTATCACTCACTATACAACATGCTAACCCTTTCCTTAAAAGAGAAAGTAAATAAAGTCTGTGCTTATTTTATGTGTGATATGTACTGCTCTTCAAACACTCAGTTCTTAGGGTTTATCAACAAATATGGAGGCACAGAGTGAACTGGTACCAGCGTGTCTTAGACCTAGGACAATGAGGCCACAGCTAAAATCAGAATATTTGACCAGTATTCGGACAGAGGGTGTGAAGACTGAACATGTATGTGTCCAAACTGCTGCTCATTTCTGGAACTGACATAGTCATATTTATTTTCTGTTTTTATAATCATCTTCTGCTACTCCTAATTACACATTCCTTTTGATTTCAGCAGCTGCCTCTGCTGTGTGTGGCTCTTAAACTGGCAGAATGGGCCAGACTTTCATTGCTAAAAATCCTGGCCCTTATTGTCACTGCTCATAAACTGTTATTGTTTCCTACTGATTTCATGCATGGAATCTGGGTGTACTGCATTCCAGATGTACTTTTCTTTATCCATACTGAAGAGGGGCTGCCTACTCTCCCCTTAACAGCCAAGCTACTTCTACTTCTTTATACATAGACTTATAAACTAGATAGAGGAAGGCTGTCTCAACTGCCAGTGGAACCCTTGCTGTATGTATTTCCAGTGGAGGCATTCTTCTCTCTGTACTAAGATCTCTAGATCAGCAGAGCCCAAAGCTACAGAGAAGAGTCACAAAATTTTGCTAATGGGTCACTAGGAGCAATTTTGTGCAGGGCTATTTGCACCTCCCCACCATGATTTGTGGATACAGGAATTCTGATAACAAGAGACACAGCACCTTAAATCCAAAGCTGACTTAGTATATACTGTATCTCCAAGACATTACCTCAGCCTGGTAAGGCACTGCCACCTAGCTGGCACTGTAAGACATCTTCTAAAAGCCTTCCTCTACTCTATCAGTCTAGTAGTTATGGGATAATAGGGAAATTTGAAAGTGCAATGAATTACACAAGCATGAATTCATTGTTTTTCATTTCTGTGATGTGAATTTCTTAGCCACTGTTGTACTGTGTAGAATACACAGATGATAGACAAAAAATTCTATACATCCATGGACAGCAGTTTTTACAGAAACATAGTGAGTGAAGAAGGTAAATCCATGCTAGAGTATCTATTCTAGTAAAAACAAATGTATCTTTTCCAGGAGGGAAGTGGCCTTACAACATGCCACCAGATGGTGAACTGAATCCCCTGAAAAATGATCTCACTGAGAAGGTCCAGTATTATGTTCAGAATCTCCATGGTGATGCCAACCTTCATTTCTGGAACACATATGTTAATGAACATCCAGCTCACAGCAGTGAATCAAATATTGAAGCAAGCACTGGAGAGTGGCTTTAGGAGAGCAGGATCTCAGGGCTGCAATCTCCACTGTGGTCCTGAGATATCAGAACTGTGACTCTCATCTTGTGTCTATAGAAACATTCACATTCAATTTCTGCATTCAAATTATTTAATAAACTTCCTGATGGCACACATGAAGCATTTAGATTATACTCACTAAGGACTGAATCAGCATATTGAGACAAGTCTTCTGAATTTCAGGAGGTATATTCGCAAAGCTTCTTTCTGACCAAAACCTTGCAAAATGGCTTATAATGCAGCTGTCAAAATAAAATAATCCAAGTTAGAGTAATAAAAGAAATTAAGTTAATATTTTTATTTTCAATCTTATAAGCACATATAAGCCACATATTGGGACTGATCTTCGCTTAATTTTATGGGCTCTAAGATGGACTTAACTATATCCATTTTCAGAAATGTAGAGGGCATGAAGTCATCATGCTCACAGAGAAACAATGGAGAAACCAGGAATGTTAATCACACAGGGGTGTCTCCTGAATGGAGGAGATAAAATACATGCTTCCATAAAGAAAACTAGTAGTGGATGTTTTTAATGACCCGGTGACCTTTGCTATATGCAGAGCCAAACTCACCCAAATCACCCAGAATGTCTATCCCAGACTCCCCTTCCTTAAGCCTTTTTAGCTCCCAGTTAACAGAACCCATCCTTAGGGGATGTCACATGCACTTTATACTCTGCTGACCTCTATGCTATCTTGGTTAGAGACCACACCAGATCTTAGGCCCTATGACTATAGAATCCACCCTCCTGTTCACATGAACTTTGTAATGAAGTTTCTAAGTAGTCACTCTTTAAGCTTTATTATGCAGCTGAAACTTGAATGATTCCTGCCTGGAAACTCTTTTCCAAACAGTACTGTGTTTAAAAATGCTAGATAGACTGTCTGGGACCAGACTCCCTAAGTTGAACCAGATCTACTAAATTAGGTTGAAAGGACTTTATTCTCACCTTCTCTGCCTGTCATGATGCTTGAAGGGTCTCTCACACAAAAACACATACTTAAACCCATATTGGTTACATGCACATTTTTATATAGCATTGGTTCACCTTCAATGAAACTGACCCGAAACATCTTAATATCTAAATCCACACTTCTTAAGTGGTACAACTAGTCAAGTACTTGAATTATGTTGAAAAAAAAAAAAAAACAGACCAAAACTAAAACTGCCCACAAATGTTGGAGAATATGAGCATAGGTCATGTATACAAACATAAGGACACACAATAGCAGCAACGCTGCATAGGGTCACTTACTTCATGCACTCAGCAAAAAGACTCCCAACTCCAACTGAATGAGCAATAATTAGGCATTCTAGAATTGATGCCAATGTTCTGGAAATGGGCTAAAATTGACAGAAAGAATTTTGTTCATAAAAAATCTGATTTATATACTTAAATCATAAAATAAAAAACATATAATTCAAAATTTGATAAATTTGAAATTTTACTTTCTGGAGATTATAATATGAAATTAAACAATCCAGACTCAGAACAAATATAATACATACTTTCGCTCACATACAGATGTTATTTTAAATTCACATACATTATTGTGTGAATGTGCACATGTAAGTGTGTTTCTATAGGACATCAGAATGGAAAGGGGAACAAGAAGGATGGAAAGGTCTAAAGGAGAAGCAGCAAAGGACCAGCAACCATAATGGATGTGTGCAGCATTAAATGCACTAACCTCCAGGTTCCGTGGGTCCCTACTGGTCCCTAAAACACAAACACACATCAAAGCCACTAGGTTCCTCTGGCTTGTAAACCCCAATCCATGCTTCACTTCTACCCTAAACATCCAGGCTGTTCCAATTTACAACTTTCTCCTTACCAGAGCAACCTTACAGCTGGCAATGCTTTGCTTGCCTTTTTTTGCAATCCTCTCTCATAGAGAGGTAGCCATGGCAGTTTTGGGCCCCCCTAATGAGAGATAGCCAGGAAGCAGTTTCATATTTCCAAAAACATTTCTTTCCACCCAATCAGAGGTCTGGTTAGGTGGTTACACAGTGCCCTTGTTTACAGCTAACAATCCGAGAAAACCCACACTCATTTATTAGTTGCAATTATGAGTTTATAAAGTACTGAAGATGATCAATAATCGATTACTACAGCATACTTTTAATAATCCCTGCTCTAAAAGTAGAACAAAGCTTCAATAAAAATGTTTCCTTCTAATCAGGTCAGTGATTTCAAACTTTTAAATTATAAACTGTGATTAACTTGATTTTTTAACTGTTAAAGAATTACATTAATATTTAGTAACTAAAGAGCTTGTCTAAAATGCATGAAACCTTGGGTTCAAGCCCTACCACTGCATAAAACAGGCATGCTAGTATAAGCCTATAATTCAAGCACTGTGGATAGGAAGATGGGTGGTTATTCTTAGCTTTACCTTGAGTCCAGCCCAGGCTATATAAGATCCTGTTTCAAAAACTAAAAACTAAATAAATAAATGTAAATATTTGCTTCGCTCATTGATGGTTTTCTTTTAAAATTTTATTTATTTTTTTATCTTACTGGGTGTGGGTGTTTTGTCTATGGAGGCCAGAAGAGGGTGTCAGATCCCCTGAAAATGGAGTTACAGTTGGCTATGAACTGCCACACAGATGCTGGGAATCAACCCAGGTCCTCTGGAAGAGTAGCCAGTGCTCTTAACCACCAAGTCATCTCTCTAGTCCATAATGCTTTTCTTAGACCAGATCCTTTAAGATAATTGATACTCTAGGTTTTCCTAGAATCAGAGGTATCATCATTACATATACTATATAGTGGTAATTCTATAAAATAAAATAATTTGGCTTTCTGGTCGACCTCATAAGGGATAGCATCAAATCATTATGATGGAAGGGACTTCCGTACACATACCTAACAGCTAAGAGTACCCAGATGTCCAAAAGACCATGAAGTGTGCACAAGAGCTAAGAAGTCTAGAATCCAATTTTATTTAGAAACAACCAGCCCTATATAACACAAAATCTACTATTTAATGTGTAACAAGAACAATTTCTATTAAAATGATTAAAATAAAAACTACATGTTGACTACCAAGTATTCTTATATGCAAATAACTGGCCTCCAATCATTTTCAGAACCTGTTTATAAATTTGGAAAGACATATATTGACATTATTGATTTAAATATATTTTTAATTGTTAAAAAAAGTCAGAATGCAAAGCCCACCATAGCCCTATTAAGGAAATCCAAATATATTTAATATATAAAATGTTGGAGAGCAAATTAATGAAATTACTAAAACTAGGTTTTGTAGATCTGAGGTCAGCTATCCATCACACATGTCCAAATGTGGAGTGTATTACTAGAAGTTTATGATATTTAAGATACTATGATGCACCAATGAAGACTAAAGTTAAAATGGTAACATTAAAAACTTGATTCATAAAAATATACATTAAGGTCTACAAAAGCATTAATGTTTAAGAATCATGTCAGCAGAAACAGGAGCCATCTCAAATACTCAATTACAGCAGCAAGTCTACAGTAAGATTTCCACAGAATGGCATGCCAAATAAACAGACTTCTCCCAGTGTGTTAATATAAACAAACACTCCTTTGTTTTTAGAGACTTAAGTGCTCATCCTTTTGTGGTCCTTAGGATGATAACTAGGTTCTCACACAATTGTGTGAGGTGTGCTGCCCTCAAACCCATTACAGTATCAATGTCCAATTAAAAAAGTACTACATGCATTATTAAAAGTATAATACAAGAAGCTGCATTTAACTTGTATACTCATGCACATATTAAGAAGAGGCAACTGTGTGCAAAGATTCCTTGCAGAAGAGACTTACAGTGTGGACAGATGTAAATGGCTTCTTAATCTCATCTCAGAATGGATTCTAACATGAAATGTTTCCCCAACTATTACTTTAAACCGGTATCTGCCAAATCTCCCACCTTCCTGCAGAGTGCTGGTTTAGTACATCTCTCACTGACTAAAACTGTGTCTGAGGAGATCCCAACTGGAGCAGAGAACAGTTAACTCTTCCAATCTCTGGGTCTAATTCCTATGGAGGGGCCTGGTACAGCTATGACCCCTCTTATGAGATTAAGCAGAAACTAAGATGGTAGAAAATTGTCCTTGATTTTAATTCAAGGAGATAGAAAAAGTCCTACTTAACATAAACACTAATTTTAAATGTTATTAAAATAACAAATTAGAAGCCAAACAATGGATAATATTGCATCAAGTACCTAATAAGAGAAAATATAAACAGTTCTTTTAAAGAGCTGTTTTGTTCATTATTAAATAAATGTATGTCCAATGAATTATAGAAAATTTACAAATTAAGAAAAAGTATACATACATGAATTAACTTACATTTAAAAAGTATAATAAAGAAATGACCAGTCTAAGCAAAAAGAACAAAATGAGTTTGAAATGCACAATACAGGCTCTTCCTTTAGTCAGTAAATTTATGTAAACCAAAACATGTTCAAACCTCTTCAGAAAACGACTGTTCTCCAGCCCAGGGCAATGCTCAGACACGGTGGCCAGAAGGGAAGAACCAACAGAGCCTTGTGTGGCTCAGCAACACAGAGACAGATTACAGTAAATTTCTGATTTTTACAAGCATATTTGTGTTATTTCTCAAGAGCGTGTATTAGTTAGATTGCAGCATTTTAAAGCATAATTGTGATCAAAGTTCAAAGTCGATTATGTGATAACTGGTGATGTGTTAGATTTAACAATTACCTTCTGAAAGAAGTTACAGTAGTCTCTTCTTAAGATGTAGACTGCTACTTCTCTTAATCCTTCCAGGCCATACATGTCAGCTATGTGCAGTACCTGACTGAAGTAAAAACATGTCAGCTGATAATTCTCAAATGTAAAATCAAAGTAAAATATAAAATAATTTGATAATATAGTATGTCCAGAAAAATATCTGAATTCTAACTCTAGCTTTCTGCTTTATATACATTAGGTCAAAGTTGTCAGCACTGACACAACTTTGCTTTGTGAAAAGGAAGAAGGAAAAAATTGGAGATGTTTCAGATTCCCCTCACATCTCAGTGACATATAGAACAAAATTATTTTAAAAGCTATAATTTTTTAAAAATTTATTTTATATATATGAGTGTTCTGTCCACATGTATATCTGTGTACCACATTCATACCTATGCACTTGGAAGGCAGAGGGCATAGGATCTTCTGGAACTGGGGTTACAGATGGTTGTGAGCCTCTGTGAATTCAACAAGTACTCTTAACTACAGAGTCATCTTTCTAGCCTCATACTTTATTTTTAGATATCCCCCAAACATAATCAAAATAGAGCAAAATAGACAATAAAAGTAAAACTGCTACTTCATTGACTCTTTGCAACAAAGTTCAACAAAATATAAACCATAAAACTTTTGTTTAAGCTTACTTTAAAAAAGTAATACATACCCAACATTAGCTTTGTCCGGAAAATCCAAAGTCCCTCCATATATAAAATGCATCACAATATTCATTTCTGCATAGGTTATACTGCAAGAAGAAAATAAATCTCAAACACAGAAACAGTTGAGATTTAATTAATATCAATGATATATTCTATTTTCTCATAAACTTGAAGTTCTAACCTCTATTCTTCAAATAACATCATGTTAGTATAACATTAACTTAAAATCAGGAGCATGGTAGTGCACACCTTTAAACTCAGTATTTGGGAGAAAAAGGCAGAGATATCTCTGAGTTCAAGAACTTGGTTTATATAGAAGTTTTTAACCAGTCAGAGCTATACAGTGAAACTTTGAATCAAAAAACTAAAACCAAGGCTGGAGAGTTGGTTCAGTCATTATGAGCACGGTTGCTCTTGCAAAGGCTCAGTTCCCAGAATTTACCTGTTAGCTCATAACCATCCTTAACTCCAGTTCTTGAAGATCCTGATCAAGAGATCAGGAAATCTGATCTCCACAGGCACCAGGCACACAAGTGGGATATAAATATATACACATACACACATATGTGTATACATACACACATGCATATATAATATATGTGTATGTATGTTTGAACATGCATATATGCAAAATTAGTTATATATATATAAATAAATGTAAAAATTTCAAACAATAAAAACATCCCTAGCAGCTATGTATTTTCATGTAAATTTAAAATGTTATATGTTTTCAAGTCTTTTTCTTAGTCTTTGAGGTTTTCACATAGTATATTTTAATTTTTATCATATTCTTTTGCACCCCCAACCTCTCACATATCCTCCCCAATTTCATGCTTTTTTCCCCCCTTAAAACAACAAAAAGTCTCCACTGGACCCAGAAGAGCCATATGGGGAATTCAGGTGAGCCACGGGCCAGGACACGTGGCAGGTAGATTACTAGAAATGGGTTGAATTGAGATGAAAGAGGTAGCTTGAGACATAGGTCAAACAGTATGAAACTAATATAAGTGGCTGATTCATTTCTTTGGAGGATAAAAGCTACCATGGGCCAGGTCCAAATTTCTGGCCCAAATGGGTCTGGAAATCTTTTACAACAGATGGCATCCTAACATGGGCCGAACACCTGCATAAAGCCTAAGAAAGTTTAAAAAGTTTGAAAAGTGTTCTAGACCACTGGAACAGATCTAAAGGCGGCTTTCTGAATTGCATATTTGAATTGATTTATGGTACAGAGACAGTGCAGTGTTCAGGCTGGAATTTAAAAATGACGTATCTGCTGCACAGAGCTTAAACCCATACGTCTCACGGAAGACTTGGCATAACTGTGATTGATTTAAGGTTTTTGCTTATACTGAACAGAAAGGAAACAGAGTCAGAAACAATTTTTCTGGTAGCAGCATTTCCAGAGTCCGCTCTGTTTGCTGGCAGTGAGCAGAGGTGCAGCAGGCACCTCCACCATATTGGAAAAACTGCCAAAAGGGGAAGAGTCAGCAATCACAGTGATACTAGCATTTTAAAATCTCTTCTGGTTGGAAAATGATCAAGAATTCTCAATAAAACAGATTTAGACTCACAAAACCTCTAAACGGTACAATGTGTGTAAAATATGCATAGGCTTCAAAGAGAAGAAAAAAAATGGTAAAGAAACCCCTTAAAAAAGAAATAGTAATAAAGATAGAAAGATCACATAAAGATGGCAGATAAACAAAAAGTCTGGATTATGGTTATTGTGTTTTAATTTTTTAACTTTTAATGAGCTAACTGCAGAAAGACGGTTGATTGCTAAGGCTGCTAAGTTGGACAAACATATATTTTAAAGATATCTTGACTTTGAAATCTGTTTATAAGAATATGTTGCTTGGGAAAAGAGTTTCTGTTTTTGTCTCTACAGAAGATCAAAACCTGTGGATTGGTTCTAGGCAAATGTAGTTTCATTTGCCAAGGCCACCTGAAAAATCTCTGATGGAAAGATCAGCTTCCAAGATGCCAGTTGAGATAATCCAGCCTCAGGCCCCCATGAGATTGCCAATGTCCCTTAGCCAGCAGGAAGTAGTAAAAGAAAGCAAGCTACGTCCAATTTCCCAAAAATATTGCTTATTAATGTTTGTTTTCATTATAAATGGTTAATGGTCATAGTCAATCTCTTTTAAAAAAAGGGGGAGATATGACATAGGAATGATTAGAAAAGATAAGTGGATTTTGATTTATTGCTATAAACTTGAAGTCAATTTTTTATGCTGTATGTATTTTTCTACTCTCGATCAAGGTATGATGCTTATGTAACTCATTTAAAATTGTAATGTGTAATTGAGAAATGCAGATTAATAGTCATCTATGATAACCAAACTTATAGTCATGTTAGTTACGTTTTTGTAGGTATACAAAGATATATTTCAATTAGATAGGTAGTCTTAAAATACTTCAAAGACATGCAGAATATGGCATTTAAAATATTTTAAGAACTTAGACTTTTCTGGACAGTGAGACAGGTCTGCTCCTGGCAGCACCAATATATTTCAGGAAAATGATGGACATTGATGAAACTTCATGTGGAATTTACTTTGTGGCAACAGTTAGCCACTGGACAAGAAACTGTTCTGGTATTGACTGCTTGATAGTATGTTGTATAAACTGGACATGCAGGTTCCATAGGAAAGTGACCTCTGAACTTTGGCAGAACAGGCAGAGATGGTCCTTCAAGTTCCTGCTTTGCAGAAAAAATTTCCAGGCATCCTTCAGGATACAAGGAGAAGCGACTGACAGACTGTGCCAGATTTACTGAAAGGCATGCCAGAGACTTTGGGCCTATAGGCTGAAGATGATGCCCCAATGTTACAAAAAAAACTTTGGGTGACTGTCCAGGCAGACAGGAGTCATCTCTGTCATTTTCTAGACTTCGGAAGTTGCTCGTACTTCCTGTTTGTTTGGGTAACATTATATCCTTTTGTGATCTTTGATGTGGTTGACGTTTAATAACTATAGGTATATTTCTTCTTAGTTATTTTAAAAGGTATATTAGATATGACACTTTAGACTCACGAGGATAAGGTAGATAATGGAATATTCTCTTTAACTCTGTGAGTACAATTAGACTGGATATTGTGACTGTAATTTTTGCTTGATAGCTGTTCAATTGTATGTAATTTTGCTATACTGAAGTTGAAACCTTCTTTTTTGATTAGACAGAAAAGAGTGTGGTGGGACTGTTCTCTGTAAATAAAGGAGCTGTTTTGGCCTAAGTGGAGCACCATAGAAGTGGGTGGAGGATCAGAGGAGAGACAGGTAGGAGGAGGGTGGAGTTAGTCAGTCTCCATATGACCCCTGAAGAAGAGCCATGTAAGGAGTCCAGGTGAGCCACGGGCCAGCCCATGTGGCAGGTAGAATACTAGAAATGGGTTGAATTAAGATGAAAGAGGTAGTTAGTAATGTGCTTGAGACATGGGCCAAACAGTATGAAATTAAAAACAACAACAACAAAAAAAAAAACATAAGAAAAAAGCCACTAAAAAGCATGGAGTGACCTGTGTTGTAAGGAGCTTCTGGCATGGACCTACCCTGGAGTGTCCATTGAAGAAAACCCTTTCCTTTCCCTAGCAGCCATCATCTGTGACTTTGTACCCACTGTCTTTCCCTTATGCTGGGCTTCTGTCTGGATTGAGCTGGTTTTCTGTGCCTCGTACATGTTGTCACAGTCTCTGTGAGTTTGTATGTGGATCTGTTCTCCTGTGTCTAGACAGTGCTGTTGTCTTAAAATCATCAGTCACTTCTGGCCCTTACAATTTTCCTACTCCTCTTCTGCAGAGACCTCTGAGCCTTGATGGGAGGGGTATGGTTAAGACGCTCCATTCAGGCTGAGCATTCCTAAATATCTCACTCTCTGCATGTTGTCCAGTGGTGGATCTCTGTAAATTACCACCTACTGAAATAATAAACCTCTCTGATGAGGGTTCAGCAATGCACTGATCTATAGTATAACAGTGTGTCACAGGAGTCATTTAATTGCTCTGTTAATCTAGCACAGTAATAGTAGGTTTATGTTAGGCCTCATAACCTATCTAGTCTCAGTTCATTAACAATATCAGGTATGAGGTCTACCTCATGGAGTGAGCCTTAGGTTAAAATTTACATGTGGTTGGTTATTCCTGTACCATTTGTGCCACTATTGCACTGGTAGGGTAGCTTCCAGGCAGGATATTGTTATAGCTCCCAAGGTTCAGAGCTGGGTGAGACCAAGGCTTATTTTTCTCCTCAGTTGCAGGTTTAGCATCTTCTCACACGACAGCTAGCCAAAGGAAATGAAACTTCCAGTTGAGTACTAGCTACATTTTCCTGTGTTCTCTGCTAGAAATATTCAGTGTCTACCATGATAGGGTCTTACAATCAGTTATGGAGGGCAACCACTGGCAATGCCCTTAGTCTCTGGGGAGGGACCAAGGAACTCCTTTAGCCAAAGACTTAATAAAGATGTAACCCACTTATGATACTGGGTTTTGATTTGGTATCATATGATGGCTAGTTGGGATACTGTCTTCTTCATTATATGATGGGTCTTTTAAAATCCCTGTATAAGAACTTTTAAGTCATTGAACAAAGAAATTGAAGAAGACACTAGAAAATAAAAAGATCTCCCATGCTCCTGGATAGGTAGGATCAACGTAGTAAAAATGACAATCCTACCAATTAAATCTACAGATTTAATACAATCCCTATCAAAAATCTCAACAAAATTCTTCACAGACCTTGAAAGAACAATACTCAACTTCATATGGAATAACAAGAAACCCAGGATTTTCCAAACAATCCTGTTCAATCATAAAATTTCAGGAGGCATCACCATCTCTGACTTCAAGCTCTACTATAGAGCTACAGTAATAAAAACAGCTTGATAATGGCACAGAAATTGATTGTAGATCAATGAAATTGAATCGAAGATCCTGACATTAATCCACACACCCATGAACACCTGAGTTTTGACAAAGAGGTCAAAAATATACAGTGGACAAAAGCATCTTCAACAACTGATGCTGGTATAACTGGATGGTATGTAGAAAAATGCAAATAGAGCCGTATCTATTTATCACCCTGCACAAAACTCAAATCCAAGTGAGTCAAAGACCTCAACATAAACCCAGTTACACTGAACCTGATAGAAATGAAAGTAGAAAATACCTTGAACTCATTGGCACAGGAGACCACTTCCTAAATATAACACTAGTAGCACAGACACTAAGAACAACAGTCAATAAGTGGGACCTCCTGAAACTGAGGAGTGTCTGTAAGGTCAAAGACACAGTCATTAAAACAAAACAACAGCCTATAGAATGGGAAAAGATCTTCACCAACACTACATCTGACAGAGGACTGATCTCTAAAATATACAGAGAACTTAAGAAACTAAAGGTCAAAAAACCAAAGAACCCACTTGGAAAATGGGGTACAGAGCTAAATAGGGAATTCTCAACAGAACTCCAAAAAGCTGAAAGACACTTAAAGAACAGCTCAACATCCTTATCCATCAGAGAAATGCAAACCAAAACAACTATGAGATATCATCTTATACCTGTCAGAATGGCTAAGATAAAAAACACAGGCGACAACCTATGCTGGAAGGTTGTGGAGTAAGGGGAACACTCCTCCATTGTTCGTGGGAGTGTAAACTTGTACAGCCACTATGGAAATCAGTATGGTGGGTCCTCAGAACACTGGGAATTACTCTCCCTAAGGATCCAACAATACCACTATTGGGCACATACCCAAGGGATGAACATTCTGAGCCCAAGGTCATTAGCTCAACTACATTCATAGCAGCATTGCTGGCAATATCCAGAACTTGGAAACAACCTAGATTCCCTTCAACTGAAGAATGGATTAAAAAAAAATGTGGTATATTTACACAATGGAGTACTACTCAGCAGTTAAAAAAAATTTGACATCCTAAATCTGTAGACAAATGGATGGATCTGGATAGTATCATTCTGAGTGAGGGAACACAGACCCAGAAAGACAGACATGGTATGTACTCACTCACAAGTGGTTTTTAGACATAATGTGAAGGGTAACTAGGCTTTACTCCACATCACCCCAACTAGCTAGGTAACGGGAAAATTAAGAGAGACATACATCCATAGATCCCCCTGGGAAGAGCACATAGAGAAGTTCTCCTGAGAAAACTGGGATCACATGGGGGGAGCAAGGGGAGGTGAGAAGAGAACATGAGAGAATGGGATGGTAGAACAGGTGGTGAGCAACAGAGAGAGAGAGAGAGAGCAAAGAAGTGGATATCTTGATAAAGGATAATTGTTGGATTAGAGAGAAACCTGATACTAAGGAACACCCAAGAACCCACAGGATGACCCTAGCTAGGATTCAAAGCAATAATGGAGAGGGTGCCTAAACTGGCCTTTCCCTATTATTATATGAATGACCACCCTAATTGCCATTATAGAATCTTCATCCAGCCACTGATGGAGGCAGATGCAGAGATCCATTCCAAAACACCAGGGCTGAGCTACTAGTCCAGCTGAAGAGAGGGATGAGAGATTACATGAGCAAAGAGAACAGGATTATGATGGGGAGACCCATGGAGTAGGCAGTCCCATGCTGTTGTGAGCTTGTAGACTCTGAAATAACAGCTATTGAACCTTCATGGAAAAAATCTGGACCTCCTGAATGTAGATGACAGCCAAAAGGTGTGGGCAGTTTGTGGAGCCTCTTGCAATCTGATCAGAGTCTATTCCAGGTCCATGAACTGGCTCCTTGAAGCCCATGCCTAGCGGGAAAACACCTTTCTCAGCCTTGATACTTGATGAGGGACTTAGGTTCTACTTCACCTGGAGATGCCAGACCGAACTGACTCACGTTGGGATTCCTTGCCTTCTCTAGGGAGTAAAGTGGGGGAAGGGGGAAGGGGAGAGGCTGGTAGAGGACTGGGAGAAGGGGCTGGAGAGGGAGCAGTAGGGGATATGGAAAAAATTTTATAATAAAATAAAAAACAAAAAAATAAAATCCTTATAAACATATATGTATATATATATATATATATAAAACGAAGCTTCTACAGTAGTAAGTTTTAATTTGGCTTTTCAAAAGGCTTTTGGTGTTAACTATCCCTCCCCATATTTCCAAGTCTCCCCTACCCTTTTCTGATTTCCCTATTATCTCTTTTATAACCCCATAGTCGTCTATGTCCCCTTAAGTCCCCTCTTTCCTCCTGGTCCCTCACTAGCTATGTAACCTCTGTGGGTACTCTAAATGGAGCGCACATATTTTAGAGCATAAATGGTAACATCCACACTTAAGAGAAAACATACATGCTTGTCTTTTTGGGTCTGGGTTACTTCACTCAGGATGACTGGTTCTAGTTCCATCCATTTACCTGTAAATTTCATTTTTACAGCTGCTTATTACCCTGCTGTGTAAATGTAATTCACTTTCATCATCCACTCATCAGTTGGACATCTAGGCTGTTTCGATTTCTGACTATTTTGAATAGAGCAACAATGAGCATGGATGAGCTGGCACCTCTGCAGTAAGACAGAGTCTTGGGGTGTATGCTCAAGAGTGTATAGCTAAATCTTTCAGCAGATTTATCTTGGCTTTTTGAGGAACTGCCACACTGATTTCCATAGTGGTTAACAAGTTAGCACCCCATCAGCAATGGATCGAGTGTTCCTCTTATCTCAAATCCTCACCAGCATGAGCTGTTGACTGTTTCATTGATCTTGGCCATTCTGAGTAGAATAAGATGAAGTCTCAATGTGGTTTTAGTTTGTGCTCCCCTGGTGGGTAAAGATGTTGAACACTTTTAAAGTGCTTCTCAGCCATTTGTGGTTTGTCTTTTAAGGACTCTCTTTAGTTCTATATCCCATTTTTAAATTCAGTTGGTTTTCTGATATTCAGTTCTTGAGTTCTTAACTTTCTGTCAGATGTATAATTTGTACATATCTTTTCATATTCTGTAGATTTCCTCTTTCCTCAAAGGATAGTGTCTCCTGGAAGCTTTCAGTCTCATGAGGCCTCATTTATTGGTCTTGGTGTGGTGTATCTGGATCCTGGTGTGGTGTATCTGGATCCTGTTCAGAGAGTCCTTTCCCTTGCCAATGAATTCAAGCCTATTCCCTACTTTATTTTCTATCACATTCAGGATATCTGGTCTGATGTTCAGGACTTTGATCTATTACAAGTTGGTTTTGTGCAGAATCATAAATATGGATCTAGGTGCATTCTTCTACATGCAGCTATCCAGTTTGACTAGCACCATTTGTAGAAGATGCTGTCTTTTCTCCAGTGTATAGTTTTGGCTTCTGTCATAGTTTGGGTTTTCATTGCTGTAAAGAGACACCATGACAAGAGCAACTCTTATAAAGAAAACATTTAATTGAAATGACTTGCTCACAGTTTCAGAAAGGTTCAATTCATTATCATCATGATGAGGAGCATAGCGGCACACAGGCAGACATTGCTGGAACTGAGAGTATTACATGTTACAGGCAACAGGAAGTTAGCTGACTGCTACACTAAGGGAAGCTTGAGCAAAAGAGACCTCAAAGCCCATCTCCATAGTGACACACTTCCTCTGACAAGGGTATACATCCTAATAGTCCCACTCCCTAGTCCCACAGCCACAATAGCTTCTTTGTGTAAAATTAGGTGTCCATGACTGTATGGTGTTATGTCCAGGCTTTCTACACCAATTATACTGGTCAATGTGTTCATTTTTATACCAATACCATGCTGTTTTTATTATTTTAGCTCTACAGGACAACTTGAAATCCAGCAGTACTTTCATTTTTCAGAATTATTTCAGCTAGCCTGCCTGTATGAAAATATGTTTCCGAGTGAACCCTTTTCACCAAGATGGCGCCGAAAGCGAAGAAGGAAGCTCCTGCCCCTCCCAAAGCCGAAGCCAAAGCGAAGGCCTTGAAAGCCAAGAAAGCAGTGCTGAAAGGCGTCCATAGCCACAAGAAAAAGAAGATCCGCACGTCACGTCACCCACTTTCGGGCGGCCCAAGACCCTTAGGCTCAGGAGGCAGCCCAAATACCCTAGAAAGAGCACGCCCAGGAGAAACAAGCTTGACCACTATGCCATCATCAAGTTCCCCCTGACCACTGAGTCAGCCATGAAGAAGATAGAAGACAACAACACACTTGTGTTCATTGTGGATGTCAAGGCCAACAAGCACCAGATCAAACAGGCTGTGAAGAAACTCTATGACATAGATGTGGCCAAAGTCAACACCCTCATAAGGCCTGA